>JAVIAB010000001.1:1476066-1563566 GCA_032433765.1 Megaustenia siamemsis
TGATTACGTACAGATCCCGCCTCCACTTTATTATCATGCCCATCGATTCACTTAATATGCAGGCGTTGGTGTAGTCGTGTGACTCTAACCAGATGAATGCCCTGGTCACTGCCATCACCTCCATCGTTATGCTACTAGTGGTCATAACGTATACACCACTGTCTTCCTTGACTATTCTGCCTGCCGAGCGTGTTGTAAATGCCCATGCCCTACTTTGATGTCGTATTACAGATCCGTCTGTATAGATGGTTGCATTTTTCTCATCGGTGTTATCCCAGATGAGACTGTTCACCTCCGCATTAACCACGACACAGTCCTGTTCCCTATATTTCCTGTCGTGTGTGACAATACACGAGAAAGCCACACTGAATGACGTAGGCACCGGTATCATCTCCTCGCTAGCGTTGATATTGGTAAGCCCACAGACTTGTTTGATGACATCTTCTACTCGGCCCACCCATGAATTATGGTTATGGTTATGGAAGGCCCCGGTATCACTGCAAACGAATTAAAATCCATAATTGCTCAAACCACCCGTGCCAGTGGAATCGTCCGAATTACTATCTCATCTTCCAAACAAAGAAAGGTAGTTGTAGTCCCCATCATAGCAGTCTCAGCACACGCCAAAAGACATAAGGCGAAACCGCACAGAAAATGAACACAACCATCTGTTCCCTGTCATACGATATCATCATTCATCGTAAGCAATCGGAATATCGAAATACGATGAAAACAGATGAGGCGCACAGCTCACGGTGTGCACAGAGCACTTAACTCAGTAGCTCCGGTAGCAAGCCAGAGAATATGAGGGAACTGCAACAAGGAACACATTTCAGACAGCCTTTAACGGTTCCTGCCGCCTATCCACCAGATTGACCGGAAGTTCACGTCCTCCTGAAAATGATCGTTATATTTTTTAAAAATGTATAGCGCTTAATGATGTTATGACGTCGTTTTTGACTTCCAATGCGAACATATGAAACACAGTTAGTCGTCGGATTATCCCCATCGCACATCGAACAACAGACCGTAAGATCTCCCTGCAATGTGAAAATGTGAAATGATAAACCAGTTCACACGTCTACCCTCGATCTCACAGTAGCCCTCTTGAATCTATACAACATCCCTCCTGAATAACATGAAACTTCGGGACTCACACCGGGGCTGTCAAGTCATGAACTCCGTCATTTCGCCTTTCATTATTGCGTAAGGCCGGTTTAGGGATATACCACCAACCCATGAATTACCTCTTCTTAGCCTGACATCCTTCCCTGTGTTAAGCTCGTGGTCCAATGGATGCTCCTTATCTGCACTTATCGTCATGTATGTTCGTGCTCTCCAGATCTTGATCTGTCATACGTCAAGAAGACACCTCCTTGCTACACAGGGTGTGTCCCTCGTACACCCCAACAAAATGCGCATAGCTTCATTTTCTCCAGCCTGTCAAGCTGCGTCTTACTGACAGTAAAAATTGTCAGAGCATACTCGATTGGTGCGAGGACTAATGCCTGGAACAGTAGAGTAAGTAGCCTCTGCTCGATGTCGGCAGCTTCAAGGTGGCTAATCCTTTTATGGATTTTGTTATCGCATGGTCGACGTGGATCCTTTTTTCCTTATATCTTCTCATCAAACTTGTTTTATCACTTCTAAACGACGTGTTGACTGAAGTGATTAGTGTCAGATTCTAAACCATGTGTCTTTTATACCATGTGTCTATTGCACATTATATATGTGTAGTATCTAACCCAAATACAATATAGAACACATAGCCCCATTCAACTTTAACATGGTACCAATGTCTTCCTTTCTCTGCCAGTTAGACACCAACATTCATCTTTAAACTGATACCAATGTCTTCCTTTCTCTGCCAGTTAGACACCAACATTCATCTTTAAACTGATACCAATGTCTTCCTTTCTCTGCCAGTTGGACACCAACATTCATCTTTAAACTGATACCAATGTCTTCCTTTCTCTGCCAGTTAGACACCAACATTCATCTTTAAAACGGGTTCATCCCAATGTCTTCCTTTCTCTGCCAATTAGACACCAACATTCATCTTTAAACTGATACCAATGTCTTCCTTTCTCTGCCAGTTAGACACCAATATTCATCTTTAAACTGGTACCAATGTCTTCCTTCTCTGCCAATTAGACACCAACATTCATCTTTAAACTGGTACCAATGTCTTCCTTTCTCTGCCAATTAGACACCAACATTCATCTTTAATCAATGTCTTCCTTTCTCTGCCAATTAGACACCAACATTCATCTTTAAACTGGTACCAATGTCTTCCTTTCTCTGCCAGTTAGACACCAACATTCATCTTTAACCAATGTCTTCCTTTCTCTGCCAGTTAGACACCAACATTCATCTTTAACCAATGTCTTCCTTTCTCTGCCAATTAGACACCAACATTCATCTTTAAACTGGTACCAATGTCTTCCTTTCTCTACCAGTTAGACACCAACATTCACATTTAAATTTTGAACTAAACAGAAGAAAGACCCCCGCCTCGACTGCAACAAACAGCTTGTGTTGTTGCCCCTATATATTTATCATTGACATCTCTCTCTCTCTCTCTCTCTGCGATCAGGACTCAATCAGAGTAGGACTCCAGACTCTCGCACGAAGACAGTTGTCTGTTTAAGCCTGTTAGATCCACTCCGCTTGAATACCTGTTAAAACGCTGCACTGTGTTCTGTGTCAGTGGCCCAGTGCATCCGATTTCAACCAGCCTTTTGTTCAGGTTTCCTTTCCTTAGCCTTTGATTGTCCCCAATCTTCCTGCAAGGCAGCAGATGATCTTTTCTGTAGGGGGATTCTGCCCTTAGATGGTCGGCCCTCCCAGGTTTACGAGCACCATCTGCCCGAGTCACTAGAGGTGACTAACACAGACATGCGACTTGTAATATGAGGAAACTGCAACAAGGAACACTTTTCATGCACAGCCTCCAACTGTTCCCGCCGCCTATCCCCATATACCGGTAAGTCACGTCCTCTTGAAAATGATGATCATCGTAGCACCTGATGATGTTAGACCATCGTTGATGACTCCAATTCCGAACATAGAGACACACAGTCAGTCGTCAAATTTTCCCCGTAGCACATCAAACAGCAGACCGTAAGATTTGCGCACGGCCGGTTTAGGGAACCATTACGATGACGTAGCACACACCAATGTCGCCGAACAAATAATCTCGATCCCTTTAGATTTCTGTCTGATTACTCAAGTGTAAGCAGCCTACGACGAATAAAACACGAAGCAAATTCCCCAAAGAGAAAAATCTGCGGCTGACGAAGTAGTTTACATTAATGTGTAACATGGAAATAACTTGCGTCAAAGAATTTCAACAACGGTCATGAACAGCACCAATGTGACGTAAAGCGCAGATCAAGTCTAGACGGTGGAAGGTCTCACTCACAACACTTGATTCGTCAAAAACAGACTGTTGTCGGCCTACGACCTCTCTTTAGCGACACAGATGTATCAAGCATATCATCATTTTGACTTTAACGCAGAAAAGTGCAAAGAAGATCCGAAATTAATCAGACCCTGGGTGCATTTTCTGCAGCAATCGAGAGGACGTGGACTAGATCCGCCATCTTGATACGGAACCATTGACACATTGAAGATAATACTGTTTTCTCTCCCCCTCCCTCCCCCCTTAAAAAAAAAAAAAAGTATCGCAAGCCAGTGTCCGACAGCGACCCCATGACACCATGTCGCCAGCAGTTCACTCACCAAGGCTCACTTCAACTTGATGGCAAAACATATTTTTATTTGTGGTTAACTATATAGCAATATTGAGTAGATTTTGATTACCTATATAACAATATTCTTGTTGTTGTATTTGAGTGACACATGTATGACGCTATCTCAGAATACCAATGTGTTGCGTACATCAACGATGACTCGGTGCCGCTGCAGCAGCTACTTCTGACCAGAAGTTTGGATGGCAAGGACACATTCAATTGTTGGGTGAGCCATCGTACATGACATTTAATCCTCTCTTGTGCTAGGACTACCATTATCACTTTAACCAATGTCCACTCTCTTGTGCTAGGACTACCATTATCACTTTAACCAATGTCCGTTCTCTTGTGTTAGGACTACCATTATCACGTTAACTAATGTCCACTCTCTTGTGTTAGGACTACCATTATCACTTTAACTAATGTCCACTCTCTTGTGTTAGGACTACCATTATCACGTTAACTAATGTCCACTCTCTTGTGTTAGGACTACCATTATCACTTTAACCAATGTCCACTCTCTTGTGTTAGGACTACCATTATCACTTTAATCAATGTCCGTTCTCTTGTGTTAGGACTACCATTATCACTTTAATCAATGTCCGCTCTCTTGTGTTAGGACTACCATTATCACTTTAATCAATGTCCACTCTCTTGTGTTAGGACTACCATTATCACTTTAATCAATGTCCGCTCTCTTGTGTTAGGACTACCATTATCACTTTAACCAAACATGGTCCGTTCTCTTTCCTGGCAGCTCAGGGAGACCTCGTTGCAGCACCAGGAAAGACCCTGTGAGCCATTTCAGAAAGTTTGTTATTTATTGGAAGGTGAATATTGATGGTGAAATTTGGTCATAAGTACATCACGACAGCTATATCACGACAGCAGAAGTACATCGTGACAGCTACATCATGACAGCTACATCATGACAGCAGAAGTACATCGCGACAATAGAAGTACACCACAACAAGAGAAGTACATCATAACATCATAAGTACATTATGACAGCTACATCACGACAGCAGAAGTACATCGCGACAAGAGAAGTACATCGCGACAAGAGAAGTACATCATGGCAACAGGAAAATAAATGGAAACAGAGGCAGAGACAACAAAATGAAACAGAAGATGGGATGGTTAGAGACCAACCAAGGAGACTTGATAAACACCGCAGAGGAAGGATGTTGTGTAAACAAACAGCGGTCGCATACACCACAAAGCATGGTATTTAATGATGACGATAAATAACACATACTTTGTTAACATATCTATGTGTGATTCCATTTGCCTGTACACATAATGATGATTGTATTGACAGGTAATCACCAGCTATGTAGGGGGAGGGCACTGGCCATGGAGGGCTATCTACCAACTGCCAACTCCGCAGTGTTCTCTAGTGATGGAGATAGACATGACGGCTAGCACCTACACAGCAGCAATTCATCTCGACGACAGTGAGTATCACACCAGGATGGCCACATTACTGCCACCTACACAACCTATCCCTCATGAAACCTGGCAAAACGAGCACATTCATGATTTCTAATGAATACAAAACCTTAATGTTAGAATGAAAACTCAGTAACTTTAGCAAATCTTGGTAGAAACGTAACATTAGCTTGGTACATGTGTACATACACAGTTTGTTTGCTTGGAGGTATTTGTGCTGTCCAAGTGTTTTCATGTAGAGAAAATGTGAATAGTTTGACCAATGGAAGATGCTAATATGTCAATTATTATATGTCTATCTCTCTTCCAACATCAACTTCTCAATCACTTCCTATCTTGAAGTCTCAATCTCTCCATTTCTCGCTGTCTACTCCCCAGTTTCTCCAACCATCTCTTGCTGTCTACTCCCCAGTTTCTCCCACCATCTCTTTATCTGTCGCTGTCTATTCCCCATTTTCTCCCACCATTTCAATAAATCATGTACATCTCCTAACAGCCGAATTAGAGCAAATCAGTCATTCATGATTGAGACAGGCGAATGTTAGCCTCTCACTTGTTTGCCATAAACAATGTGGAGAAATGCAAGGCAAACATGTTGCGGCATAGACAGTTGTACCAAAGACATGTGTCCAGCATAGACAGCTGTAACAAAGACGTGTGTCCAGCATAGACAGCTGTAACAAAGACGTGTGTCCAGCATAGACAGCTGTAACAAAGACGTGTGTCCAACATAGACAGCTGTAACAAAGACGTGTGTCCAGCATAGACAGCTGTACCAAAGACGTGTGTCCAGCATAGACAGCTGTAACAAAGACGTGTGTCCAGCATAGACAGCTGTAACAAAGACGTGTGTCCAGCATAGACAGCTGTAACAAAGACGTGTGTCCAGCATAGACAGCTGTAACAAAGACGTGTGTCCAGCATATACAGCTGTACCAAAGACGCGTGTCCAGCATAGACAGCTGAACCAAAGACGCGTGTCCAGCATAGACAGCTGTAACAAAGAAGTGTGTCCAGCATAGACAGCTGAAACCAAAGACGTGTGTCCAGCATAGACAGCTGTAACAAAGAAGTGTGTCCAGCATAGACAGTTGTACCAAAGACGTGTGTCCAGCATAGACAGCTGTAACAAAGAAGTGTGTCCAGCATAGACAGCTGAACCAAAGACGTGTGTCCAGCATAGACAGCTGTAACAAAGAAGTGTGTCCAGCATAGACAGCTGAACCAAAGACGTGTGTCCAGCACAGACAGCTGTACCAAAGACATGTGTCCAGCATAGACAGCTGTAACAAAGACGTGTGTCCAGCATAGACAGCTGAATCAAAGACGTTTGCCCAGCATAGACAGCTGTACAAGTACATGGCTATAGACATTACAAAAAACAATACGTTTTCTCATCTCTTATTTATTAACTAAACCTCTCTTACCTTATTTACTCACTAACCCTCTCTTATCTTATTTATTCATAACCCTTTCTTATTTTATTTACTCAATAACGTTCTCTTATCTTATTTACTCACTAATCCTCTCTTATCTTATTTACTCACTAATCCTCTCTTATCTTATTTACGCAAAAAACCCACTCATCTATTATTTACTCACTAACCCTATCTTATCTTATTTACTCACTAACCCTATCTTATCTTATTTACTCACTAACCCTCTCTTATATTATTTAATCACTAACCCACTGTTATCTTATTTACTCACTAATCCTCTCTTATCTTATTTACTCACTAACCCTATCTTATCTTATTTACTCACTAACCCTCTCTTATATTATTTAATCACTAACCCACTGTTATCTTATTTACTCACTAATTCTCTCTTATCTTATTTACTCACTAACCCTCTCTTATATTATTTAATCACTAACCCTCTCATCTCTTATCTACTCACTAACCCTCTCTTATGTTATTTAATCACTAACCCTCTGTTATCTTATTTACTCACTAACCTTGTCTTCTTTCCTTTCACTTCCTCCCTTTTCGTATTTGTCTTTTTCCATTCCTTTTTCTTTCTATTCCTTTTTCTATCCATCTTCATTTCACTCGTTCTCTTATTTCTCCACTTTCTTTCTCCTTTCCTCCTTCCCAATATCTTTGGCATCACCTCCCTCCTTCCCTCATGTTTCCAATGTTTTATTATCTCACATACAACCATATACTGCCTCACATACAACCACATGCTGCCTCACATACAACCACATACTGCCTCACATACAACCACATACCACCTCACATAAAACCACATATCACCTCACATACAACCACATACTGCCGCACATACAACCATATACTACCTCATATACAACCACATACTGCCTCACATACAACCATGTACTGCCTTCGCAGGAGCAAGGAAAAAGATTTGCAAACCAGAAGAAAATAGACAACATATGACACAAAATGACGTCACCAAATTTGCATCCACTGACCAGTTCTACAACATAACAAAACAGGGTGTGTCTGGCAACGATGACACGGACATCCGGGTTCAAACGAAGCCCTCTAGCGGCCAGCCCTCGGACTACCCTCCACTGACCAACTACTACAACACGGAACCACCTCTCTGGGGTCTACAGGGAGGAGCCTCACAATTATATAGCAGGGAGCTCCCACTTTGTGCATTTCTCTCTCTACTGCATTTAATTTACATAGCAGCTTTACTGAGATGATTTGTCCAGATAAAAACATATGGGTAAAGACATTCACCATTTCTTGACATCTTGCCAACAGCGTGAAATGTGCTGATAAATGCTTGTTACAGATTTGAAATGTTGATTTTCTCAGTAAGTTCACTTGTTATGGCTGGATGTAAACCACGTTAAACGATCACAAGTTATGATTTCCTGAATTAACAGCTAATTATATATATTAATTAATCACAACTAGAACAGAAAATATGACTTTGATTGAACCATTTATACTGAGCCGCCATTAGTGAAGACAGGTGAATCATTGATGAGCCACCGTTACAGAGAAGATTAATCTTTTATTATTTAGTCAAAAAAGAAAAAAAAAAGATCTTTAGAAATTTGCAGAAAGATAGAAATTACTAAGGAGTAATATGTATCAAGTATCTATAGTTGATTCACAAATTCGTGCCCACAGAGTTGATTAATTATCTCGGAAAATGTTTGATGAATTTCTGTAATTCTTTTTCATGAAATCTTATTTTTTCACCGACCTTATGTATAATTTTTTCCCCTACTGTCACGATTTAGGAAAGACTTTTGCTTATTTGAGGCGTATAACAATATGATTATTTTGGTTGTCCTAATATTTAGCATTTGACAATAACAACATTTGTTTATAGTAAGAGTGTTAGTTTCAAAAGAAATAGTTCAGAGCAACGATTATATGCAGTGACAAAAGAAAGAAATAACTCAGACCAACGATTATATCCAGAGTGACAAAAGAAAGAAATAACTCAGAGCAACGATTATATCCAGAGTGACAAAAGAAAGAAATAACTCAGAGCAACGATTATATCCAGAGTGACAAAAGAAAGAAATAACTCAGAGCAACGATTATATCCAGAGTGACAAAAGAAAGAAATAACTCAGAGCAACGATTATATCCAGAGTGACAAAAGAAAGAAATAACTCAGAGCAACGATTATATCCAGAGTGACAAAAGAAAGAAATGGCTCAGAGCAACGATTATATGCAGTGACAAAAGAAAGAAATAACTCAGACCAACGATTATATCCAGAGTGACAAAAGAAAGAAATGGCTCAGAGCAACGATTATATCCAGAGTGACAAAAGAAAGAAATAACTCAGAGCAACGATTATATCCAGAGTGACAAAAGAAAGAAATAACTCAGAGCAACGATTATATCCAGAGTGACAAAAGAAAGAAATAACTCAGAGCAACGATTATATCCAGAGTGACAAAAGAAAGAAATAACTCAGAGCAACGATTATATCCAGAGTGACAAAAGAAAGAAATGGCTCAGAGCAACGATTATATCCAGAGTGACAAAAGAAAGAAATAACTCAGAGCAACGATTATACCGAGAGTGACAAAAGAAATAAATAGCTCAGAGCAACGATTATATGCAGAATGACAAAAGAAAGAAATAGCTCAGAGCAACGATTATATCCAGAGTGACAAAAGAAAGAAATGGCTCAGAGCAGCGATTATATCCAGAGTGACAAAAGAAAGAAATAACTCAGAGCAACGATTATATCCAGAGTGACAAAAGAAAGAAATAACTCAGAGCAACGATTATATCCAGAGTGACAAAAGAAAGAAATAGCTCAGAGCAATGATTATATCCAGAGTGACAAAAGAAAGAAATAACTCAGAGCAACGATTATATCCAGAGTGACAAAAGAAAGAAATAACTCAGAGCAACGATTATATCCAGAGTGACAAAAGAAAGAAATAACTCAGAGCAACGATTATATCCAGAGTGACAAAAGAAAGAAATAACTCAGAGCAACGATTATATCCAGAGTGACAAAAGAAAGAAATGGCTCAGAGCAACGATTATATGCAGTTACAAAAGAAAGAAATAACTCAGACCAACGATTATATCCAGAGTGACAAAAGAAAGAAATGGCTCAGAGCAACGATTATATCCAGAGTGACAAAAGAAAGAAATAACTCAGAGCAACGATTGTATCCAGAGTGACAAAAGAAAGAAATAACTCAGAGCAACGATTATATCCAGAGTGACAAAAGAAAGAAATAACTCAGAGCAACGATTATATCCAGAGTGACAAAAGAAAGAAATAACTCAGAGCAACGATTATATCCAGAGTGACAAAAGAAAGAAATGGCTCAGAGCAACGATTATATCCAGAGTGACAAAAGAAAGAAATAACTCAGAGCAACGATTATACCCAGAGTGACAAAAGAAATAAATAGCTCAGAGCAACGATTATATGCAGAGTGACAAAAGAAAGAAATAGCTCAGAGCAACGATTATATCCAGAGTGACAAAAGAAAGAAATGGCTCAGAGCAACGATTATATCCAGAGTGACAAAAGAAAGAAATGGCTCAGAGCAACGATTATATCCAGAGTGACAAAAGAAAGAAATAACTCAGAGCAACGATTATATCCAGAGTGACAAAAGAAAGAAATAACTCAGAGCAATGATTATATCCAGAGTGACAAAAGAAAGAAATAACTCAGAGCAACGATTATATGCAGAGTGACAGAAGAAAGAAATAACTCAGAGCAATGATTATATCCAGAGTGACAAAAGAAAGAAATAGCTCAGAGCAACGATTATATGCAGAGTGACAAAAGAAAGAAATAACTCAAAGCAATGATTATATCCAGAGTGACAAAAGAAAGAAATAACTCAGAGCAACGATTATATGCAGAGTGACAAAAGAAAGAAATAACTCAGAGCAACGATTATATGCAGAGTGACAAAAGAAAGAAATAACTCAGAGCAACGATTATATGCAGAGTGACAAAAGAAAGAAATAACTCAGAGCAACGATTATATCCAGAGTGACAAAAGAAAGAAATAACTCAGAGCAACGATTATATCCAGAGTGACAAAAGAAAGAAATAGCTCAGAGCAATGATTATATCCAGAGTGACAAAAGAAAGAAATAGCTCAGAGCAATGATTATATCCAGAGTGACAAAAGAAAGAAACAACTCAGAGCAACGATTATATCTAGTGACAAAAGAAAGAAATAACTCAGAGCAATGATTATATCCAGAGTGACAAAAGAAAGAAATAGCTCAGAGCAATGATTATATCCAGAGTGACAAAAGAAAGAAACAACTCAGAGCAACGATTATATCTAGTGACAAAAGAAAGAAATAACTCAGAGCAACGAATATACGCAGAGACTCTCAGCTAGGGAACGTCATGGTAAAATAGTTTTCTTGATGAAGATTTTTTTCTCAACTGGGCGTTCCAATGAGTTCTGCGCGTAGAAATGTTCTTGTGAATTGTAGGAGACCTGTCAAAGAGACAAATAATTGCTAATCAGGATTACTGTCACCAAAAAAGCGTTTAATGGTCTCATGTTGGCAAAATGTTGAACGCTGGATCGCATTAATGAAATCTGTATTTCCAGATTGGTGGACTATTCCTGTAATAATGGAAGTAGATTAATGTCAGACCATTACTTCCCATTTGTAGTAATTAACATTGTTACTAGGCAACGAAGAGGTGAAAATAGCATTGACAGTGAGATTGACATTAAAGACACGCCCACAACTCCGCCTTCATGATCTGAGCGTTTTTTTTTTTAAATGAAATCAGCAGGGAAAGAACAAAAAAGCCTGAAAGAAGAAAATCTATTTATAGATGTTTGAGTGACAGGTGGTGGGTGGGGTTGCATTTAGTGCTGAACTAGTTGGGGATTTTGTAAATGACGGGAAATGTGAACTGATGAGGCGATATGTGAACTGATATATATGTGAACTGATGACAGTATATGTGAACTGTGAAGGAATGTGAACTGATATAACAATATGTGAGATGACATGATGATATGTGAGCTGATGAGGGGATATGTGAACTGATGAGGGTATATGTGAACTGATGAGGGGATATGTGAACTGATATATATGTGAACGGATGACAGTATATGTGAACTGTGAAGGAATGTGAACTGATATAACAATATGTGAGATGACATGATGATGTGAGGATATATGAATATGTGAACTAATGTGAGAATATGTGAGTGTGTGAAATAATGTAAGAATGTGAATGTTAGAACTAATGTTATGATATATGAACTAATGTGAGAATATGTTAAAAAACGTGAAGAGATGTGAATTAATGTGAGAATATATGAATGCGTGAACTAATGTGAGAATGTGTAAACTAATGTGAGAATGTGTGAACTAATGTGTGAACTAATGTGAGAATAAGAGAATGTGTGAACTAATGTGAGAATAATAGAATGTGTGAACTAATGTGAGAATAAGAGAATGTGTGAACTAATGTGAGAATAAGTGAATGTGCAAACTAATGTGAGAATAAGTGAATGTGTGAACAAATGTGAGAATAAGTGAATGTGTGAACTAATGTGAGAATGAGTGAACTAATGTGAGAACTAATGTGAGAATAAGAGAATGTGTGAACTAATGTGAGAATAAGAGAATGTGTGAACTAATGTGAGAATAAGAGAATGTGTGAACTAATGTGAGAATAAGTGAATGTGCGAACAAATGTGAGAATAAGAGAATGCATGAACTAATGTGAGAATAAGTGAATGTGCGAACTAATGTGAGAATAAGTGAATGTGTGAACAAATGTGAGAATGTGTAAATTTGTAAACTAATTTGAGAATGTGTGAACTAATGTGAGAATAAGTGAATGTGTAAACTAATGTGAGAATGTGTGAACTAATGTGAGAATAAGTGAATGTGTGAACTAATGTGAGAATAAGTGAATGTGTGAACAAATGTGAGAATAAGAGAATGTGTGAACTAATGTGAGAATAAGTGAATGTGCGAACTAATGTGAGAATAAGTGAATGTGTGAACAAATGTGAGAATGTGTGAATTTGTAAACTAATTTGAGAATGTGTGAACTAATGTGAGAATAAGTGAATGTGTGAACGAATGTGATAATAAGTGAATGTGTGAACTAATGTGAGAATAAGTGAATGTGTGAACTAATGTGAGAATGAGTGAACTAATGTGAGAATGAGTGAACTAATGTGAGAATGTGTGAACTAATGTGAGAATAAGTGAATGTGTGAACTAATGTGAGAATAAGTGAATGTGCAAACTAATGTGAGAATGTGTGAACTAATGTGAGGATATGTGAAAGTGTGAACTAATGTGAGGATATATGAATGTGTGAACTAATGTGAGGATATGTGAATGTGTGAAATAATGTGAGAATGTGTGAACTAATGTGAGGATATGTGAATGTGTGAACTAATGTGAGAATGTGTGAACTAATGTGAGAATAAGTGAATGTGTGAACTAATGTGAGAATATCTGAATGTGCAAACTAATGTGAGAATGTGTGAACTAATGTGAGAATGTGTTAACTAATGTGAGAATGTGTTAACTAATGTAAGAATGTGTGTACTAATGTGAGGATATGTGAATGTGTGAACTAATGTGAGGATATGTGAAAGTGTGAACTAATGTGAGAATATATGAATGTGTGAACTAATGTGAGGATATGTGAATGAGTGAAATAATGTGAGAATGTGTGAACTAATGTGAGGATATGTGAATGTGTGAACTAATGTGAGAATGTGTGAACTAATATGAGGATATGTGAATGTGTGAACTAATGTGAGGATATGTGAATGTGTGAACTAATTTGAGAATGTGTGAACTAATGTGAGAATATGTGAACTAATGTGAGAATGTGTGAACTAATATGAGGATATATGAATGTGTGAACTAATGTGAGAATAAGTGAATATGTGAAATAATGTAAGAATGTGAATGTTAGAACTAATGTGAGAATGTGTGAACTAATGTGAGGATATATGAATGTGTGAACTAATGTGAGGATATATGAATATGTGAACTAATGTGAGGATATGTGAATGTGTGAAGTAATGTGAGGATATGTGAATGTGTGAACTAATGTCAGAATGTGTGAACTAATGCGCGGACATGAAATTTGACTACTTATGGATGTGACCACTTGTATAAGTGACTGCTTGTGTATGTGACTGCTTGTGTATGTGACTGCTTGTGTATGTGACTACTTGTGTATGTGACTACTTGAGTAAGTGATTGTTTGTGTATGTGACTGCTTGTGTATGTGACTACTCGTGTGACTACTTGTGTATGCAACTGCTTATGTAAGTGGCTACTTGTGTAAGTGACTGCTTATGTAAGTGACTGCTTATGTGACTACTTATGTAAGTGACAGCTTGTGTATGTGACTACTTATGTAAGTGACTGCTTATGTAAGTGATTACTTGTGGAAGTGAATGCATGTATATGTGACTACTTATGCATCTATTTGTGTATGTGACTGCTTATGTGAGGGACTAATGTATGTGACTACTTGTGTATGGGACTGCTTGTGTATGTGACTACTTATGTGAGTGGCTACTTGTATAAGTGACTACTTGTGTAGGTGACTGCTAGTGTATGTGACTGCATGTGTATGTGACTACCTATGTAAGTGACTACTTGTGTATGCAACTGCTTATGTTAGTAACTACTTGTGTAAGTGACTGCTTATGTAAGTGACTGCTTGTGTATGTGACTGCTTATGTAAGTGACTACTTGTGGAAGTGACTGCATGTATGTGACTACTTATGTAAATGTCTACTTGTGCATGTGACTACTTATGTAAGTGACTAATGTATGTGACTGCTTGTGTAAGTGACTACTTGTAAGTGACTGCTTATGGAAGTGGCTACTTGTGTATGTGACAACTTATGTAAGTGACTACTTGTATAAGTGACTACTTGTAAGTGATTGCTTATGTAAGTGACTACTTGTATATGTGACTACTTATGTAAGTGACTACTTGTGTATGTGACTACGTGTGTAAATTACTACTTGTGTATGTGACTACTTATGTAAGTGACTACGTGTGTATGTGACTACTTGTGTATGTAACTACTTGTGTAAATGACTACTTGTGTATGTGACTACTTATGTATGTGACTACTTGTGTATGTTCCTGCTTGTATGTATCAAAAACTTATCTTGACTATGCCAAATGTTGCCTCAATCTTGAAATAGTATTTGCAGACAATGTCTCCTGCTTCACCTCAATATTTTATTGCGGTCGCCATTATTGAAGCTTTAACTTATCACACACACACACACACAGACGTCAATGACCAGTTCAGCTCTGTCAAAGTTTGTTTAAAACCACACCAGCAACATGTACGTACAACAGTTCATAGTTCAGTTCCATTCATATTCTGTATGTTAACACTTGAACAGTGGCCATTGCTACTTTTATCTCTTGCCTGAAACACAAATTCAAAACTTCAACAAGGATCTACATTATAATGATCTTTCTTCTGCTCTCTCTGTCTCCCCACATTAAGGTGTTACAGTTGTTGACTAGAGTATCTATGAGGTTCTCCCCACATTAAGGTGTTAAGTTGTTGACTAGAGTATCTATGAGGTTCTCCCCACATTAAGGTGTTACAGTTGACTAGAGTATCTATGAGGTTCTCCCCACATTAAGGTGTTACAGTTTTTGACTAGAGATATCTATGAGGTTCTCCCCACATTAAGGTGTTACAGTTTTTGACTAGAGATATCTATGAGGTTCTCCCCACATTAAGGTGTTACAGTTGTTGACTAGAGTATCTATGAGGTTCTCCCCACATTAAGGTGTTACAGTTGTTGACTAGAGTATCTATGAGGTTCTCCCCACATTAAGGTGTTACAGTTGACTAGAGTATCTATGAGGTTCTCCCCACATTAAGGTGTTACAGTTTTTGACTAGAGATATCTATGAGGTTCTCCCCACATTAAGGTGTTACAGTTTTTGACTAGAGATATCTATGAGGTTCTCCCCACATTAAGGTGTTACAGTTGTTGACTAGAGTATCTATGAGGTTCTCCCCACATTAAGGTGTTACAGTTGTTGACTAGAGATATCTATGAGGTTCTCCCCACATTAAGGTGTTACAGTTGTTGACTAGAGTATCTATGAGGTTCTCCCCACATTAAGGTGTTACAGTTGTTGACTAGAGTATCTATGAGGTTCTCCCCACATTAAGGTGTTACAGTTGTTGACTAGAGTATCTATGAGGTTCTCCCCACATTAAGGTGTTACAGTTGTTGACTAGAGTATCTATGAGGTTCTCCCCACATTAAGGTTTTAGTGTCTGTCAGTTCTTCCATGAGATGTGTCTAGATAGTCTAGGTTTACCTAAAACTGGGAACATCAAGACTCACTTGGTCATGTCTGACTTACTCATGTTGAATAAATACAGCCTTTCTGAAAAATAATTTCACATAAAGCTGACACAGCTTTGGGGATAGAGCTGACACAGCTTTGGGGATAGAGCTGACACAGCTTTGGGGATAGAGCTGACACAGCTTTGGGGATAGAGCTGACACAGCTTTGGGGATAGAGCTGACACAGCTTTGGGGATAGAGCTGACACAGCTTTGGGGATAGTTACAGTCCAGACAACTTTGGAGGTAGTTATTGCCGAGACAACTTTGTGGGAAGGTGTGGTCAACACGTAGTTCCCACATGGAAACACAGACTCCCGTGTGCACAAACCCTGGCTACAAGACACAGAGCACAGTAGCTATAATGTCACTGGACAAAGATGATGTGTACAACATATATTATGTTTATTACTGCAGTCTTGTATGTATAAATGTGCTTTCAAACAATGAATGTATGCATGTGCACATTGTGCTGTTGTAGTCATTGTTACGAATATCATCAATTTTGTACAACATTCTGTTTTAAACCATGTACACAAACTCAATAAACTGTTTGTATAAAATATGAAGAGAGTATATTGTGTACCTGAAAACTTGAACTGGTGCAATCTGAATGAAGAATGTGTTACCAGAAACAAACAAATAAATAATAGCAGAGTATTGTCTGTTGTGTCTGCAAGGAAATCCTGAGAGACAAAATAACAAGATCTAGAACAAGGGGCATTAACTTCAGAAATGAAACCACGAAAATATTTGAAAATGAAGTCAATGTAGAGGAACATCAAAGATGTGTGGGAAAAGAAATCAGATCTGACAACATAAATGTGCTTGATTCATTCTGCTGTTGGACATGGCATGTTGACAGATCAACCATAGAAAAAAGCTGAAACAAAAACTGCCCAAGTAGGTTTCAACCAGGGATTTACTTCTCCAGTAAATATTGATATTCGTCTTACTATCTCTTGCATCTGTATACCCTCTCCTAACTTTTGTACTGCCTCACCTAACTTATTCATTGTCTGCCATACGTACTCTTCTTGTCTTCTTTCCATCTTTATTTTATTCTTACTTCTACTCTATTCACTGTCTTCTTACTATACTGTCTTCCTTAGATTTTTCTTGTCTTTCCTTCTTTCAATAATCACCAAAAATGTTCTCTACAATTATACAATTGTTACAATTTGCATATCACTCTTTCATCATCTGTTAACTCATCATTTATTCTTCTTAATATCACACGTGTCCTTTTTCAATTTCCCCTATCTAAACTCTTCTTTACCCTTCTTTGTTCCTCCCTTTCCTATCACTATGTGGCTGCAACTGCCTTTCCTACAAAAATTTATTTACTCAAGGACACGTATAATATTTTACATTATTATCTCTGGATGTTTCCAGTCATGTAACAGTTTCTACTTAGTGTTGTTAGTATACACAATGTAACAGTTTAATTCCTACTAACGTATTATTAAACTAATTAATTAACTAACCCTGTGGAAGAATCATGGACACATTTCTCTAATTAATTATAATTCTTTAATTATTCACCACATAGTTCATTTAATGTTCACACTGTACATTATAGTTCGTTGAATATTTCTCCTTGACAGAATTCGCGTCTGAAAAGTTTCCTAAATTCACCACACTGTTTTGTCTGTGTTATAACACCTTGTCGTTTAAACCTATTTTCCTTGAATCGCTAACTGTTTATAATTCTACTGTTCTAGCTATAGCTTGAAAGTTATCATTACTTTCCTCACCTTGTCTGTAGTTCTGCTCTTGCTTGAACCATTATCGTCATTAGCTGCAGTCGGAATGTCCTTGTCTTTGCTTGCTCTGACCGCCTGTAGTTCTTTCAGTTTGTTTGACTGATTACTGCACATTTGCTGGTATTGACAGTTTTCTTCCCCTGTTTGCTGCGTCTTCTGCCAATGTTTGACTACTGCTGTGCCCCAATAGACAGTTTTATTTTGATCTACGCTGTTATCGCCTGGTCACGTGCCAATGTATCAGGATGAGGACTGTTTGATCAGGAGGAAGTATTTGCATCTTGATGGAGTTTCTTGACGTTACGTCGACACGGGCCGCTGACAGCTGGTACGCTAATTTTGGATGGCTACAGCTGGTCAATCATTCGTGAATCAGTTGTTATACTCAGCTGCTCTGGTCTGTGGCCGTGCAATATGACAGGTGACGTCACACTTGCCCATTGGCCCTGACCTTACTGGCCTCCTGGATCTTGGTCAAGCACGATTCTTGGGAAACCCCGACACGCTATGTGTCCCGTGTTAGAGTATAGTGTTTTGTACTTCGACTTGTGTTGTGTTCGCGATTTTTTGTTTCTTTCCTTCAACGTTCCCAAGTCTTTCTTCGCCAGGCGTGATCTGCTAACTGTTGGACACACCAAATTAGAACACGTTTAAGCAAACAGTCTTTATTTCACAATCCACTCCATGGGCGACGTATTTAACATGTTTACATGACATTACATGACCAATGTTGGAAATAAGGTCATTTACGCGCTGCACAGTAGCAAAGTTACTCGTCACTGGGCCCTAGGCTTCTACACACTTCTCTACTTATCTACTCCTATGTAAGCGGAAAACCGTTCCCCGTTGAGTGACCTCCTCAGGTCTAAGTCTAATATACTTATTCTATTCGTCTCGTGGACTTTAATTCTCTGGAAACTCCTAACCTATATTTTTATAATCCTCGAGGTCTCATCTATGACTGTTCAGAACTCTCTACAACTACGCGTGTGTCATCTCCTAGAGAATCCTTAGTCCACACTTAGTTCATCACAGCTTACTACATTGGCTATGGTTAGCCCCTATGGCGGACCACACATGTGGCCGCTTTCTCTACAACTACGCGTGTGTCATCCTGATGTTCTCCTAGAAAATCCTCCCATTTCTTTGTGTCTCCTATTTAAATATTTGTCGGCTCCTCCAATCAAATCGATCCCGATGTTTAGTTTCTCGACTAATACACCCCCGCAAATCTTGAGATAGTCTGTTTCATATTTTTCTCGTGGACTCTATTATCGTTTCCAGTTGTTAACTACTTCGGAACTCACTCTTCTACACCCCTGCACCTCGAGATGTGTTTCTTTTTCTTTATTTTCACGAGGGTTATCGCTTCCGGTTGGCTTGTCATTCACCTCGAACAATCCCGCTTTCTCTCCTTCTTTCTCGTGGTATCTCAACCCCCAGGTCTACATGCTGTGATGTAAGGCAGCATCTAACAAGACTCTCCTTGACTTCTACTCTAGACATTACAGAACTGGACAACAGTTGTGTTCATCAACAATCAAGGACAGCTCCACTAAGACTGGACAACAGTTGTGTTCATCAACAATCAAGGACAGCTCCACTAAGACTGGACAACAGTTGTGTCAACAATCAAGGACAGCTCCACTAAGAGATTTCTAGAGTCTAGCACAACTAGCCAGGACTCTTTAATATCAGAAGATATCGTAGGTCACAATCAAGGACAGCTCCACTAAGACTGGACAACAGTTGTGTCAACAATCAAGGACAGCTCCACTAAGAGATTTCTAGAGTCTAGCACAACTAGCCAGGACTCTTTAATATCAGAAGATATCGTAGGTCAACAATGAGAAAGATGTGCAATAACAAACCACATCAGACTTACACACTCCAGAGTGAAATATATCAATCACAAGTGCTACTCAGTTACATCTAATTGGATATCTCGAACAGAACTTCTAAGTCCCTTCAAACTGTCCAGGATGGAGCCAAACTTCAAGCTCATTCATGTCTGTCTAACTTCATGTTTCTGTTTCTCTGATATTTCTACTTCCTTTCTAGCTTTCTATTCTTCACTAATTCTGGTAATCAGCCATTCTCTTCAGATGTGATCTGTCCCGACAGCACTTTGCCTGATCTAACTTCATGTCTTGTCTCTCCCAGATACTGATGGTAACTAATTAGTCCAGGACTCTAGCTTGGCTTGACAAGTTTGATTACCTGACTAACCTAATTACACGATGTCCTTCAAACTGATTGGTGCTTTATGTGGTTGAGTAACTTAACATCTCTCTGTCATTGTCCTGTTAACTCTATAACTCCCATTCTCCTATAGTAGCCTCCGTCAGTCATGGCATGACGGGTGGGGAGCTGGTGAGAAATCTCTCTCTCTGCGATCAAGACTCAATCAGAGTAGGATTCCAGACTCTCTCATGAAGTCAGCTGTCTGTTTAAGCGAATCGATTGCCCCATATAGTTTTTCTTCCAGGGAGGTGGGCGTGGACCACATTGCTCTTCTCAGGTCTGTGTACTGGGGGCAATCCTGTTGAACATGTTTTGTAGTCATATTGTACAGTGGCATAGGCTGGTTGTACCTATTTTGAATTTGGTGAACATGTGATTTCTCATTCTATTGTGGCCAGTGCGTAGGCGAAGTATGATGACTTGATCCCTCCTTGATAGTTGGTGGTATCCGTTACTCTCATTATGCTTTGGATGTTCTCGTTTCCATTTTTCATGGAACTGACCTTTGAGGATGGATTTGGCTTCATCATATCTGAGTGGATGGTTCTCTTGTGGTAATCTTCCTCCCTCTTTAGCTAATTTGTTTGTGCGTTCGTTCCCGTGTATATTACAGTGTGATGGTATCCACTGAATGACTACTCTCTTGAAGTTATTGCATAGTTGGTCCAGGGTTGTTCTCAAGTCATCTAGTTCATTGTTCTTGGGACTTTTTAGAGCTGATAGTACTAACAGTGCATCAGTCAGAATCACCAATTTATTGTGCATGTTATTTTTATGTTGAGTAGCCAGTGTTGCAGCATCTCTGATGGCCTCAGTTTCTGCTTTAAAGTTGTTTGAGAATTTTCCAGTAGCTATTGACTTGGTGATTTCGTCCTGATTATTCAGCGTCAAGAACACACCTCCCCCTCCATTTCTGGTGGCATTTGTAGCAGAGCCATCTGTGTATATGTGGGACCAAGAGTCCTGTGGGTAGGTATCGTGTATGTGTTTTTCTGCTATGTGTTTTCTTTCTGTGACTGATTGGGTGCCTTTTTTCATGATTCCTGTTATATTTTCCTTAAGTTCTGGTATTAAGGAAAATATAACAGGAATCATGAAAAAATCATGGTGAGAAATGAAGTCCAGGGACGCATTCAACAAGCATGATGGTCTGTGAACAGCTTCATGTAGTCCAGGGACACATCCAACAAGCATAATGTTCTGTGAACAGCTTCATGTAGTCCAGGGACACATCCAACAAGCATGATGTTCTGTGAACAGCTTCATGTAGTCCAAGGACACATCCAACAAGCATGATGGTCTGTGAACAGCTTCATGTAGTCCAGGGACACATCCAACAAGCATGATGGTCTGTGAACAGCTTCATGTAGTCCAGGGACACATCCAACAAGCATGATGGTCTGTGAACAGCTTCATGTAGTCCAAGGACACATCCAACAAGCATGATGGTCTGTGAACAGCTTCATGTAGGTGGGGAACTGGTGAGAAATGAAGTCCAGGGACACATCCAACAAGCATGATGGTCTGTGAACAGCTTCATGTAGTCCAAGGACACATCCAACAAGCATGATGGTCTGTGAACAACTTCATGTAGTCCAGGGACACATCCAACAAGCATGATGGTCTGTGAACAGCTTCATGTAGTCCAGGGACACATCCAACAAGCATGATGGTCTGTGAACAGCTTCATGTAGTCCAGGGACACACTCAACAAGCATGATGGTCTGTGAACAGCTTCATGTAGTCCAGGGACACATCCAACAAGCATGATGATCCGTGAACAGTTCCTGAAGCAGCTGTGAGCTAGAGGCCGTGTGATGAAACATGGCTGCATCATTTGACTCAAGAAAGCTTAAGAAGCAGCATGGAGTAACAACATAAGGATTTCCTGCTTCCACCCAACAAAACAGTTGCCTGCTGGGAAGAGCATTAGAACTGTGGGATATGAATGGTTGAGGTTGAGGTGACTATGAATGCCCAGTATTAGCGCCCCTTGTTTTGATGGGTTCCTGCGTGAAAGTCCACTAGCAAGGACTTGCATGTTACTTGTGTTCCTGTGATGTTAAAGTCCACTAGCAAGGACTTGCATGTTGCTTGTGTTCCTGTGATGTTAAAGTCCACTAGCAAGGACTTGCATGTTGCTTGTGTTCCTGTGATGTTAAAGTCCACTAGCAAGGACTTGCATTTTGCTTGTGTTCCTGTGATGTTAAAGTCCACTAGCAAGGACTTGCATGTTGCTTGTGTTCCTGTGATGTTAAAGTCCACTAGCAAGGACTTGCATTTTGCTTGTGTTCCTGTGATGTTAAAGTCCACAAGTAAGGACTTGCATTTTGCTTGTGTTCCTGTGATGTTAAAGTCCACTAGCAAGGACTTGCATGTTGCTTGTGTTCCTGTGATGTTAAAGTCCACTAGCAAGGACTTGCATTTTGCTTGTGTTCCTGTGATGTTAAAGTCCACTAGCAAGGACTTGCACTTTGCTTGTGTTCCTGTGATGTTAAAGTCCACTAGCAAGGACTTGCACTTTGCTTGTGTTCCTGTGATGTTAAAGTCCACTAGCAAGGACTTGCATTTTGCTTGTGTTCCTGTGATGTGTTCCTGTGATGTTAAAGTCCACTAGCAAGGACTTGCATTTTGCTTGTGTTCCTGTGATGTGTTCCTGTGATGTTAAAGTCCACTAGCAAGGACTTGCATTTTGTTTGTGTTCCTGTGATGTTAAAGTTCACTAGTAAGGACTTGCATTTTGCTTGTGTTCCTGTGATGTGTTCCTGTGGTGTGAAAGTCCACTAGCAAGGACTTGCATTTTGCTTGTGTTCCTGTGATGTGTTCCTGTGATGTTAAAGTTCACTAGTAAGGACTTGCATTTTGCTTGTGTTCCTGTGATGTGTTCCTGTGATGTTAAAGTCCACTAGCAAGGACTTGCATTTTGCTTGTGTTCCTGTGATGTTAAAGTCCACTAGCAAGGACTTGCATGCTGCTTGTGTTCCTGTGATGTTAAAGTCCACAAGTAAGGACTTGCATTTTGCTTGTGTTCCTGTGATGTGTTCCTGTGATGTTAAAGTCCACTAGCAAGGACTTGCATTTTGCTTGTGTTCCTGTAATGTTAAAGTCCACTAGCAAGGACTTGCACTTTGCTTGTGTTCCTGTGATGTTAAAGTCCACTAGCAAGGACTTGCACTTTGCTTGTGTTCCTGTGATGTTAAAGTCCACTAGCAAGGACTTGCATTTTGCTTGTGTTCCTGTGATGTGTTCCTGTGATGTTAAAGTCCACTAGCAAGGACTTGCATTTTGCTTGTGTTCCTGTGATGTTAAAGTTCACTAGTAAGGACTTGCATTTTGCTTGTGTTCCTGTGATGTGTTCCTGTGGTGTGAAAGTCCACTAGCAAGGACTTGCATTTTGCATGTGTTCCCGTGATGTGTTCCTGTGATGTTAAAGTTCACTAGTAAGGACTTGCATTTTGCTTGTGTTCCTGTGATGTGTTCCTGTGATGTTAAAGTCCACTAGCAAGGACTTGCATTTTGCTTGTGTTCCTGTGATGTTAAAGTCCACTAGCAAGGACTTGCATTTTGCTTGTGTTCCTGTGATGTGTTCCTGTGGTGTGAAAGTCCACTTGATTGTAAATATCACTTAGTGACTCTTCTCCTGACAATGCCCCCCCCCCCCCCCCCCACACACACACACACAGACAGTTTAACAACAAAAAAACACAAGTGGCTCAATCATGTTGGAAGGTTTCCCCCGTTGACAGACAAGGCCCGACCTTCATTTATTTGCTCATTCATGAAAGAGCAACCCAGTGTGGGAGCTGCCACAATGATGACATGTGTTGCAAGGACATAAGTACCAGGGCAATATTTTAAAGAAATGACAAAGTTTAGTGCTTGTTGTATTCTCTATTTCCTCTGTACAAATACAAATTTTGGACAAGCTTGAATGACCCTTGTATATTGAACATGTCCACCTAAATTTGATAAATAATCTGTGATATATTTTAATAATTAAGAAAATATTTTCAAGGTTGAAATTAGAGATATGAAGTAATTCAAAATTCCAAGTCAATTAATTTTGTCCAAACTAAAATAATCCTAGGATTAGGAACCCCTTCATTTTTACATGAAAGACTTGAGCTGTTTTCAACAAAGTCATAGATGCCAAAATGATGTTGCTCACAACAGGAAACACAAATTAATATTTTCTTTATGGTTTATACAGTTTGCAAATTCATGGGTGAAAGTTTCCAAAGCCAAAACCAAATTTGTGACATTTCTCATGGCATTTCTCATGACACCTTAAGCTGGATCAGACTTTATTTCTGTTTTCCTTTTCTCCAAAAGATTCTTCAGGAAAAATTCACCTGAAAAAATGAAATAAGAAGATTGTATCTTGATATACATGATGTGCTACCATTTGTATATTTGTCATTTTGACTTTCTCAATGCCATGGTGAGTCTTGTACTTTTTTATGTGTTAGCTCCTGCCTGATGATCAATTACTTTTATCTGTTATAGCTACAGTCCTCTGTATAACAACAAATGCATCTCTAAAATCAACAACACTTAACCATGGCATATCCAGTATCAACAACACTTAACCATGGCATATCCAGTACAATTTGCAATATTGACAGCAACACACTCACAAGTGATACCTTAGTGTTTGTTTGTACCGCCATTCTCTCTCTCTGTGTAAAAATCAGCAAATTTATGGTCAGAATTATGCTAACACTTCTAGGACGATGAGGAATGCCGCCTCACATTGTGAGTTTCAATGCTAGAAGTGACACTGTCCAGAAGTCTCAGAACACTTCTAGGATGATGAGGAATGCCGCCTCACATTGTGAGTTTCAATGCTAGAAGTGACACTGTCCAGAAGTCTCAAAACACTTCTGGGAAGGTGAGGAATGCTGCCTCACATTGTGAGTTTCAATGTTAGAAGTGACATCGTCTAGAATTCTCAAAACACTTCTGGATGGTGGCCGAGCACATCTGGGTGAAAACTTGCGTGTTAAAATGCCAATTCAAGTCTTGCACTTTACCTTTATTATGCTAACACTTTCCCACATTCAACTGATTCCTCACTTTCCTATCTTAAACTAATTTCCCACATTCAACTGATTCCTCACTTTCCTATCTTAAACTAATTTCCCACATTCAACTGATTCCTCACTTTCCTATCTTAAACTAATTTCCCACATTTAACTGATTCCTCACTTTCCCATCTTAAACTAATTTCCCACATTCAACTGATTCCTCACTTTCCTATCTTAAACTAATTTCCCACATTCAACTGATTCCTCACTTTCCTATCTTAAACTAATTTCCCACATTCAACTGATTCCTCACTTTCCCATCTTAAACTAATTTCCCACATTCAACTGATTCCTCACTTTCCCATCTTAAACTAATTTCCCACATTCAACTGATTCCTCACTTTCCCATCTTAAACTAATTTCCCACATTTAACTGATTCCTCACTTTCCCATCTTAAACTAATTTCCCACATTCTTATGTTCTCAATACCTACTTTCATGTGTTCTCCTCATTCCCCACCTTCCTATATCTTCTTTTTTTTTTTAAATTGTCATTATCATCAGCTTTACAGCAGCTTCGCATCTCTTTGCATATTGATGCCTTTACTCCCTAACTTGCTTGACCAAGCAGAGAAAGACTAACTTGCTTGACCAAGTAGAGACAGACTAACTTGCTTGATCAAGTAGAGAAAGACTAACTTGCTTGACCAAGTAGAGACAGACCAAAAATATAATGTCTTATTCCAGCTGGACTATGAAGTGAATTAATGAGGTGAACACACTAACCAGCTCTGTAGGAAGATCTGACAAGGGGTCCACTGGCAGTGTAAGCAAAACCCAGTCTGTTGCCAACTTCTTGCCAGTGATTGAACTTATCAGGGTGGACATATTCCTTGACCTGTCAGACAGAATCAAGAACATGGATTCAGTCAACTAGTGTCAGACAGAATCAAGAACATGCATTTAGTCAACTAGTGTCAGACAGAATCAAGAACATGGATTCAGTCAACTAGTGTCAGACAGAATCAAGAACATGCATTTAGTCAACTAGTGTCAGACAGAATCAAGAACATGGATTTAGTCAACTTGTGTCAGACAGAATCAAGAACATGCATTTAGTCAACTTGTGTCAGACAGAATCAAGAACATGCATTTAGTCAACTTGTGTCAGACATAATCAAGAACATGCATTTAGTCAACTTGTGTTAGACAGAATCAAGATCATGCATTTAGTCAACTAGTGTCAGACAGAATCAAGAACATGCATTTAGTAAACTTGTGTCAGACAGAATCAAGAACATGCATTTAGTCAACTTGTGTCAGACAGAATCAAGAACATGCATTTAGTCAACTTGTGTCAGACAGAATCAAGAACATGCATTTAGTCAACTAGTGTCAGACATAATCAAGAACATGCATTTAGTCAACTTGTGTCAGACAGAATCAAGAACATGCATTTAGTCAACTAGTGTCAGACAGAATCAAGAACATGCATTTAGTCAACTAGTGTCAGACAGAATCAAGAACATGCATTTAGTCAACTAGTGTCAGACAGAATCAAGAACATGCATTTAGTCAACCAGTGCACACACAAATGTGTGGTTGTAGTAAAGACCTTTCTCCTTCTATCCTTCCTCCATTGCCGTTGGCATCGAGGGGAGATGCGTTTTCGTAGCGCTTGTTTATGGCTCTTTGAGTCATTGTTAGTTCTTTTTGTCTTGTTATGTGGCAGAAGCAATTTATCTCTTGTTACTTTATGTATTCGATGGCTGGTTCAATTTCGAGTTTCTTCCTCAGGTCAATGTTTCTTACTCTGTCCCTTAAACTGTTTCCTGTCATCCTTCTGACACATTTCATTTCGGTGGTCGTTATCTTTCTTATTGTTCTAGAGTCCAGCGTCCAATTCTGGCACTGATAGCACAGAGTTGGTAGAAAAATTGATTTGTATATTGCCCTTTTTGCTTCCGTAGTTATTGCTTTGTTTTTCAATAGTGTTGACACTTGGCCTATAACTTGGCATGCTTTATTACACCTTATATCTATCTCTGTCTCTTGGTTATTGTCTTGTGTTAATGTGCTACCCAGATATTTAAAATTGTCTACTTGCTTCAGAGTCGTATTATCTATTATGATGTTTAGTTTTTCTTTCTTTCTCGTTATTGCCATTACTTCAGTTTTATTTATGTTGATTTTCATGTTGTATTGTTTACAAGTGTTGTTTAGCCTGTTGATATGTGCTTTCCGGTCCTCAGTTGTTTCATGTATTAGAACTTGGTCGTCTGCAAATAATATTTCATTTATTTCGTCCTCTCTTCTGCTGTTTTCTGGTACGTATATTTTGTTCTCTTTTGTGTTATCGCTTATCATCCTTGTTGGTATACTTCCTTTGATTGGGTATGCTAATTTGCATATATTGTCCATATATGTGATGAAAAGAAAAGGGGAAAGCACGCAGCCTTGTCTTACTCTGGAGTTAATGGTGAAATGTTTAGAGAGTAGCCTGCTGAAGATTTTACTTCAGCAGACAACTCTGATGAAGACCTTTGTGCACAGAAAATCATACTTATTTGTATACTTTTTATATTTTTACTTATTTTCTTTTCCCTCTGTTCACTGCTTCGGGTGTAGAGGGAGATATAAAGTTCTGGCTCTTGCTCTTCTGCCAGCCTCAGCAATTGACACATGATGCTTTTGTGTGGTGTCTTTGATGTCACTTCAATGTGATCTGGGTCTATTTTGAGCTCTGTGCTCTTCCCCTACTTTTGTGCATGTCTTGTTTGGTATTCTTATCTCCCTTTTCTGTGTGCCTTGTTTGGTATTCTTATCTCCCTTTTCTGTGTGCCTTGTTTGGTATTCTTATCTCCCTTTTCTGTGTGCCTTGTTTGGCATTCTTATCTCCCTTTTCTGTGTGCCTTGTTTGGTATCCTTACCCTCCCTTTTGTGTATGTCTTGTTTGGTATTCTTATCTCCCTTTTCTGTGTGCCTTGTTTGGTATTCTTATCTCCCTTTTGTGTGTGCCTTGTTTGGTATTCTTATCTCCCTTTTCTGTGTGCCTTGTTTGGTATTCTTATCTCCCTTTTGTGTATGTCTTGTTTGGTATTCTTATCTCCCTTTTCTGTGTGCCTTGTTTGGTATCCTTACCTCCCTTTTGTGTATGTCTTGTTTGGTATTCTTATCTCCCTTTTGTGTATGTCTTGTTTGGTATTCTTATCTCCCTTTTGTGTATATCTTGTATGGTATTCTTCCCTCCTTTTGTGTATGTCTTGTATGGTATTCTTACCTCCTTTTGTGTATGTCTTGTATGGTATTCTTCCCTTCCTTGAGTGTATATCTTGTATGGTATTCTTCCCTCCTTTTGTGTATGTCTTGTATGGTATTCTTACCTCCTTTTGTGTATGTCTTGTATGGTATTCTTCCCTTCCTTGTGTGTATATCTTGTATGGTATTCTTCCCTCCTTTTGTGTATGTCTTGTATGGTATTCTTCCCTACTTTTTGTGTATGTCTTGTATGGTATTCTTCCCTACTTTTTGTGTATGTCTTGTTTGGTATAACATCCCACCACCCCCACAACCCAATTTGTGTATGTCTTGTTTTTTTTATGACATCCCCCCCACCCGCACAACCCACTTTGTGTATGTCTTGTTTTTTATTACATCCACACCCCCCACCCCATGTATCATGTATATCTTGTATGGTATGGGATTCTTCCTCTCCCCCTCCCCCTGTGATGTCTTGTGTGGTGCGTCTTGTGTGGTACGTTTTGTGTGGTATGTCTTATATGGTATGGCATTCTCGCCTTCATTTGTGTAGATCTTGTATGATATCACTAGACATTATCTCCAGGTGGACAGACCACTTTATTTCTTGTCTATGTATGTCATTCACAAGTTATTGGCGGGTCATCATCATTGAAACCTTGTCCCTAGCCTAGGCTGGAAAGAAGCAGAGAAAATGTCCAAAAATGGCGATGGATGAACAGACCTTGTCCATGTTCTAGACTAGAGAGAAGTAGAGAAAATGTTCAAGAACAGGGATGGATGGAGAGACCTTGTACATGTTCTAGACTAGAGAGAAGTAGAGAAAATGTTCAAGAACAGGGATGGATGGAGAGATCTTGTATATGTTCTAGACTATAGAGAAGTAGAGAAAATGTTCAAGAACAGGGATGGATGGAGAGACCTTGTACATGTTCTAGACTAGAGAGAAGTAGAGAAAATGTTCAAGAACAGGGATGGATGGAGAGACCTTGTACATGTTCTAGACTAGAGAGAAGTAGAGAAAATGTTCAAGAACAGGGATGGATGGAGAGACCTTGTACATGTTCTAGACTAGAGAGAAGTAGAGAAAATGTCCAAGAACAGGGATGGATGGAGAGACCTTGGTCTATGCTCCAAAAAGGGTTTGATTGATTGAAAATTAAAATTGATCGACCCTCACCTTGAGGTGCCGTTTTGTGGGTTGCATATATTGGCCTAGGGTCAAACAGTCCACCTCAATCTTGCGCAGGTCTGCAGAACAAGACAGGAAACAATGATTAGTCAGGTCAGCCTTGTTGTAATTGTTCATTAACACATTCATAACATCCGTAGGCACTCCACCAGAACTCTCAAATATTTTCTCTCCATTGTTGCCTCTTCCAATCTTCTCCAGGTTTATCTAAGTGATCTCTGTCCCAAAGCTTCATCTCCACATGGCTCTCGGCCTTCCCTGAGTGATCTCTGTCCCAAAGCTTCATCTCCACATGGCTCTCGGCCTTCCCTGAGTGATCTCTGTCCCAAAGCTTCATCTCCACATGGCTCTTGGCCTTCCCTGAGTGATCTCTGTCCCAAAGCTTCATCTCCACATGGCTCTTGGCCTTCCTGAGTGATCTCTGTCCCAAAGCTTCATCTCCACATGGCTCTTGGCCTTCCCTGAGTGATCTCTGTCCCAAAGCTTCATCTCCATATGGCTCTCGGCCTTCCCTGAGTGATCTCTGTCCCAAAGCTTCATCTCCATATGGCTCTCGGCCTTCCCTGAGTGATCTCTGTCCCAAAGCTTCATCTCCACATGGCTCTCGGCCTTCCCTGAGTGATCTCTGTCCCAAAGCTTCATCTCCACATGGCTCTTGGCCTTCCCTGAGTGATTTCTGTCCCAAAGCTTCATCTCCACATGGCTCTTGGCCTTCCCTGAGTGATCTCGGCCTTCCCTGAGTGATTTCTGTCCCAAAGCTTCATCTCCATATGGCTCTCTGCCTTCCCTGAGTGATCTCTGTCCCAAAGCTTCATCTCCACATGGCTCTCGGCCTTCCCTGAGTGATCTCTGTCCCAAAGCTTCAACACATGGCTCTCGGCCTTCCTGAGTGATCTCTGTCTTCCATGAGTGATCTCGGCCTTCCCTGAGTGATCTCTGTCCCAAAGCTTCATCTCCACATGGCTCTTGGTCTTCCCTGAGTGATCTCTGCCCCAAGGCTTCATCTCCACTTGGCTCTCGGCCTTCCCTGAGTGATCTCAGGCCTTTCTTGAGTGATCTCTGTCCCAAAGCTTCATCTCCACATGGCTCTCGGCCTTCCCTTCCCTTTGGCCTCCAAGTGAGAACTTGACTAGAAAATACTTTGATGCAGAATAAATCTGGTTTTGGTAAATCTGTTACATTATCTTTGACAGGTTAATCAATCTGTTACATTATCTTTGATATGCTAATCAATCTGTTACATTATCTTTGACATGCTAATCAATCTGTTACATTATCTTTGACATGCTAATCAATCTGTTACATTATCTTTGATATGCTAATCAATCTGTTACATTATCTTTGACATGCTAATCAATCTGTTACATTATCTTTGACATGTTAATCAATCTGTTACATTATCTATGACATGTTAATCAAGCCATTAAGTTATGAGCATACAACAAAAGTTGAAGTGGTCTATTGCAAGCACAACTGCTAACTCAAAGCTTGTGTGTGAGGCCAACATTGAATTATGTTTATCACTGAACACATACTTCAAGATTATACTGACAATAGTAAGTAAAGTAAACAGCCCCCAATACGCCAAGTGGCATATAGGGAATATGGTGTTAGTGACCATAAATTTTACACCCTTCAGCACATGATTTTTGGGGTAATGTGGTTGATATTACGCCCGTGCCGCTTTACTTTCCCAGAAAAAATCTGGTACCCATTTAAGGCTGGGTGAACCTGGAAGCCGTCGGTTGGGATCGAACCCTACATCTTGTCCTTTGTAGTCCAGTTCACTAACCACTGAGCTATCGCGGCTCCCTACTGACAATAGTAGACTGAGGAAAATCCATTGGCCCATAGATACAACACTACAGGCAAACCTATATGGGCCGCAGCAAGAATGACAAAAACAGGAAAAATGTATACAAGAAACCACAATACTTCAGGCAAATGAAAGATTGAACTGACAAATATTTGTGTTGTTCTCTCACTAGCAAGAACATTGGCCAGCAAACCATAAGTTAATGACTATAACTTAAAGCTGATAAAGACTACAAAGACACTCATTGAACAGCATGGGTGATACACTCATTGAACAGCATGGATAATGTAGTGGAAACAAACACAACCCATCTTTCACTAACACAGCTGTGATTTCTGACATGATACGACCCTCTTTCACTAACACAGCTGTGACTTATGACATGGCACAGCCCATCATTCACTTACACAGCTGTGAATATCTGACATGACACAACCCATCTTTCACTAACACAGCTGTGACTTATGACATGGCATGACCCATCTTTCACTAACACAGCTGTGAATATCTGACATGACCCATCTTTCACTAACAGCTGTGAATATCTGACATGACATGACCCATCTTTCACTAACACAGCTGTGACTTATGACATGGCACGACCCATCTTTCACTAAGACAGCTGTGAATATCTGACATGGCATGACCTATCTTTCACTACAGCTGTGAATATCTGACATGACATGACCCATCTTTCACTAACACAGCTGTGAATATCTGAGATGACATGACCCATCTTTCACTACAGCTGTGAATATCTGAGATGACATGACCCATCTTTCACTAACACAGCTGTGAATATCTGACATAACATGACCCATCTTTCACTAACACAGCTGTGAATATCTGACATAACATGACCCATCTTTCACTAACACAGCTGTGAATATCTGACATGGCATGATCCATCTTTCACTAACACAACTGTGACTCAACCCAACTCTTAACTTGCTTACCTTCCAAAGTTTTCATGACCTGAGTATCGGTTTCCCCAAGACCCAGCATAATGGATGTTTTTGTCACCATTTTTGGAAAGAGAGACTTCACATGCCTGAGAACTGACAATGATTGCTGGTAGTTGGCACGAGGGTCCCTCACAAGCCTGCAAGAATTACAAGAATGATAAACTCCAAGAACAAAGCTCTTTACAACAAAGTCAAGGTCAAGTACAAGACTTGAATCAGCGTCTTAGCACGCAAGTTTCCACCCATATGTGCTCGGCCGCCTGTCCAGAAATGTTTGGAGATTACTGGATAGTGTTGCTTCAAGCATCGAAACTCATGATGCGAGGCGACATTTCTCACCTTCCCTGGGTAATACCCTGGTACCCATTTCTGCCAACGGCTGGGTCGACCATGGGGGTGTTTTTTTTTCCAACCACGAGTATAACTCACACTGCTCCCAGCAGGAATTGAACACGGGTTGTCCGAACGTCGGTAGTCCAATCGGGTGGTTTTCCCAAGTAAGCAGGTGAAAACGTGGAAAGCGATATTGTACTTAGTAACGGACACCCAAGTATGTCCATGGTAGGTGTAATTAAAAACTGAAGTTGTAATAAGGTTGTCAGACCACATAGGCATAATATTAACAAAATATATTACCAGACTGTGTGGTGGACAGGTACAGAGTCAACAAATATTTTTAAAAATATTATTAACAGATATGTGGGCAGATAGACATGTAGTGGGATAAAAAGGGAGTGCCCAGCATATATAAGGACACTCACTCTCAGACCCCCACTTCCCCCCCCCAACCCAAAGAAGAGAGAGAAGGAAAGAGCAGTGAGTAACAATGCTCAGAGACACAAACCTTTAGAGCATAGCAGAGAAAGGTAGAGATAAGCACATATTAACATAACTCTACCAGAACCAAACTATCATCTCACATAATAACTCTACCAGAACCAAACTATTATCTCACATCATAACTCTACCAGAACCAAACTATCATCTCACATCATGACTCTACCAGAACCAAACTATTATCTCACATCATAACTCTACCAGAACCAAACTATCATTTCACATCATAACTCTACCAGAACCAAACTATCATCTCACATCATAACTCTACCAGAACCAAACTATCATCTCACATCATGACTCTACCAGAACCAAACTATTATCTCACATCATAACTCTACCAGAACCAAACTATCATCTCACATCATAACTCTACCAGAACCAAACTATCATCTTACATCATAACTCTACCAGAACCAAACTATCATCTTACATCATAACTCTACCAGAACCAAACTATCATCTCACATCATAACTCTACCAGAACCAAACTATCATCTCACATCATGACTCTACCAGAACCCTATCATCTCATATCATAACTCAACCAGAACCAAACTATCATCTTACATCATAACTCTACCAGAACCCTATCATCTCACATCATTACTCTACCAGAACCAAACTATCATCTTACATCATAACTCTACCAGAACCAAACTATCATCTCATATCATAACTCAACCAGAACCAAACTATCATCTCACATCATGACTCTACCAGAACCAAACTATCATCTCACATCATGACTCTACCAGAACCCTATCATCTCACATCATAACTCAACCAGAACCAAACTATCATCTCATATCATAACTCAACCAGAACCAAACTATTATCTCACATCATGACTCTACCAGAACCCTATCATCTCACATCATAACTCTACCAGAACCAAACTATCATCTCACATCATAACTCTACCAGAACCAAACTATTATCTCACATCATGACTCTACCAGAACCAAACTATCATCTCACATCATAACTCTACCAGAACCAAACTATCATCTCACATCATAACTCTACCAGAACCAAACTATCATCTCACATCATAACTCTACCAGAACCAAACTATCATCTCACATCATAACTCTACCAGAACCAAACTATCATCTCACATCATTACTCTACCAGAACCAAACTATCATCTCACATCATAACTCTACCAGAACCAAACTATCATCTCACATCATAACTCAACCAGAACCAAACTATTATCTCACATCATTACTCTACCAGAACCAAACTATCATCTCACATCATAACTCAACCAGAACCAAACTATCATCTCACATCATTACTCTACCAGAACCAAACTATCATCTCACATCATAACTCTACCAGAACCAAACTATCATCTCACATCATGACTATACCAGAACCAAACTATCATCTCACATCATAACTCAACCAGAACCAAACTATCATCTCACATCATTACTCTACCAGAACCAAACTATCATCTCACATCATAACTCTACCAGAACCAAACTATCATCTCACATCATGACTATACCAGAACCAAACTATCATCTCACATCATAACTCTACCAGAACCAAACTATCATCTTACATCATAACTCTACCAGAACCAAACTATCATCTCACATCATAACTCTACCAGAACCAAACTATCATCTCACATCATGACTATACCAGAACCAAACTATCATCTCACATCATAACTCTACCAGAACCAAACTATCATCTCACATCATGACTCTACCAGAACCAAACTATCATCTCACATCATAACTCTACCAGAACCAAACTATCATCTCACATCATAACTCTACCAGAACCAAACTATCATCTCACATCATGACTATACCAGAACCAAACTATCATCTCACATCATAACTCTACCAGAACCAAACTATCATCTCACATCATGACTCTACCAGAACCAAACTATCATCTCACATCATGACTCTACCAGAACCCTATCATCTCATATCATAACTCAACCAGAACCAAACTATCATCTCACATCATGACTCTACCAGAACCCTATCATCTCACATCATAACTCTACCAGAACCAAACTATTATCTCATATCATAACTCTACCAGAACCAAACTATCATCTCATATCATAACTCAACCAGAACCAAACTATCATCTCACATCATAACTCTACCAGAACCAAACTATCATCTCACATCATAACTCTACCAGAACCAAACTATCATCTCATATCATAACTCAACCAGAACCAAACTATCATCTCACATCATGACTCTAAGAGAACCAAACTATCATCTCACATCATGACTCTACCAGAACCAAACTATCATCTCACATCATAACTCTACCAGAACCCTATCATCTCACATCATTACTCTACCAGAACCAAACTATCATCTCATATCATAACTCAACCAGAACCAAACTATCATCTCACATCATGACTCTACCAGAACCAAACTATCATCTCACATCATGACTCTACCAGAACCAAACTATCATCTCACATCATAACTCTACCAGAACCCTATCATCTTACATCATAACTCTACCAGAACCAAACTATCATCCTACATCATGACTCTACCAGAACCAAACTATCATCTCACATCATAACTCTACCAGAACCAAACTATTATCTCACATCATAACTCTACCAGAACCAAACTATCATCTTACATCATGACTCTACCAGAACCAAACTATTATCTCACATCATGACTCTACCAGAACCCTATCATCTCACATCATTACTCTACCAGAACCAAACTATTATCTCACATCATGACTCTACCAGAACGAAACTATCATCTCACATCATAACTCTACCAGAACCCTATCATCTCACATTATTACTCTACCAGAACCCTATCATCTCACATCATTACTCTACCAGAACCCTATCATCTCACACCATGACTCTACCAGAACCCTATCATCTCACATTATTACTCTACCAGAACCCTATCATCTCACACCATGACTCTACCAGAACCCTATCATCTCACACCATGACTCTACCAGAACCCTATCATCTCACATCATTACTCTACCAGAACCCTATCATCTCACATTATTACTCTACCAGAACCCTATCATCTCACATTATTACTCTACCAGAACCCTATCATCTCACATTATTACTCTACCAGAACCCTATCATCTCACATTATTACTCTACCAGAACCCTATCATCTCACATTATTACTCTACCAGAACCCTATCATCTCACACCATGACTCTACCAGAACCCTATCATCTCACACCATGACTCTACCAGAACCCTATCATCTCACATCATTACTCTACCAGAACCCTATCATCTCACATCATTACTCTACCAGAACCCTATCATCTCACATCATGACTCTACCAGAACCCTATCATCTCACATCATTACTCTACCAGAACCCTATCATCTCACATCATTACTCTACCAGAACCCTATCATCTCACACCATTACTCTACCAGAACCCTATCATCTCACATTATTACTCTACCAGAACCCTATCATCTCACATTATTACTCTACCAGAACCCTATCATCTCACATTATTACTCTACCAGAACCCTATCATCTCACACCATGACTCTACCAAAACCCTATCATCTCACATCATGACTCTACCAGAACCCTATCATCTCACATCATGACTCTACCAGAACCCTATCATCTCACATCATTACTCTACCAGAACCCTATCATCTCACATCATGACTCTACCAGAACCCTATCATCTCACATTATTACTCTACCAGAACCCTATCATCTCACACCATGACTCTACCAGAACCCTATCATCTCACATCATTACTCTACCAGAACCCTATCATCTCACATCATGACTCTACCAGAACCCTATCATCTCACATCATGACTCTACCAGAACCCTATCATCTCACATTATTACTCTACCAGAACCCTATCATCTCACATTATTACTCTACCAGAACCCTATCATCTCACATTATAACTCTACCAGAACCCTATCATCTCACATCACGACTCTACCAGAACCCTATCATCTCACATCATAACTCTACCAGAACCCTATCATCTCACATCATGACTCTACCAGAACCCTATCATCTCACATCATTACTCTACCAGAACCCTATCATCTCACATCATGACTCTACCAGAACCCTATCATCTCACATCATGACTCTACCAGAACCCTATCATCTCACATCATGACTCTACCAGAACCCTATCATCTCACATCATGACTCTACCAGAACCCTATCATCTCACACCATGACTCTACCAGAACCCTATCATCTCACACCATGACTCTACCAGAACCTTATCATCTCACATCATTACTCTACCAGAACCCTATCATCTCACATTATTACTCTACCAGAACCCTATCATCTCACACCATGACTCTACCAGAACCATATCATCACACATCATTACTCTACCAGAACCCTATCATCTCACACCATGACTCTACCAGAACCCTATCATCTCACATCATTACTCTACCAGAACCCTATCATCTCACATCATTACTCTACCAGAACCCTATCATCTCACATCATTACTCTACCAGAACCCTATCATCTCACATTATTACTCTACCAGAACCCTATCATCTCACACCATGACTCTACCAGAACCTTATCATCTCACACCATGACTCTACCAGAACCTTATCATCTCACACCATGACTCTACCAGAACCCTATCATCTCACACCATGACTCTACCAGAACCCTATCATCTCACACCATGACTCTACCAGAACCTTATCATCTCACATCATAACTCTACCAGAACCCTATCATCTCACATCATTACTCTACCAGAACCCTATCATCTCACATCATTACTCTACCAGAACCCTATCATCTCACATTATTACTCTACCAGAACCCTATCATCTCACACCATGACTCTACCAGAACCTTATCATCTCACACCATGACTCTACCAGAACCTTATCATCTCACACCATGACTCTACCAGAACCTTATCATCTCACATCATTACTCTACCAGAACCTTATCATCTCACATCATTACTCTACCAGAACCCTATCATCTCACATCATTACTCTACCAGAACCCTATCATCTCACATCATGACTCTACCAGAACCCTATCATCTCACACCATGACTCTACCAGAACCCTATCATCTCACACCATGACTCTACCAGAACCCTATCATCTCACATCATTACTCTACCAGAACCCTATCATCTCACACCATGACTCTACCAGAACCCTATCATCTCACATCATTACTCTACCAGAACCCTATCATCTCACACCATGACTCTACCAGAACCCTATCATCTCACATCATTACTCTACCAGAACCCTATCATCTCACACCATGACTCTACCAGAACCCTATCATCTCACACCATGACTCTACCAGAACCCTATCATCTCACATCATGACTCTACCAGAACCCTATCATCTCACATCATGACTCTACCAGAACCCTATCATCTCACACCATGACTCTACCAGAACCCTATCATCTCACATCATTACTCTACCAGAACCCTATCATCTCACACCATGACTCTACCAGAACCCTATCATCTCACATCATGACTCTACCAAAACCCTATCATCTCACATCATGACTCTACCAGAACCCTATCATCTCACATCATGACTCTACCAGAACCCTATCATCTCACATCATTACTCTACCAGAACCCTATCATCTCACATCATTACTCTACCAGAACCCTATCATCTCACATCATTACTCTACCAGAACCCTATCATCTCACACCATGACTCTACCAGAACCCATCTTACATCATGACTCTACCAGAGCAAAACTTCTGACTACAGTTCCTCTTTTATCTGGCTATACCCATCTACTTTTTTCGCCATCAGAGTCAGAGGTTTCCACCCAGAGAAATGTCTAACTACTACTTGAAGATCTTTTCACAATTACCATTGCAACTCCTCCACCGTCTCCACATTGTGGGCATATACATCGAGACCAGACTCTGCTACTGTTGACACTGCTTCCAAATCACCTCGGAAATCTGGAGTCAAGCATTCTACCAAAATTGCTGGATTTCTGTTGAATATTTCAAAATGTTCAAGTGCATGATATAACAATCAATCACTTTAATACACACACACTCACACTCAAAATGTTCAAGTGCATGATATAACAATCAATCATTTTAATAAACACACACACACTCACAATGTTCAAGTGCATGATATAACAATCAATCACTTTAATACACACTCTCACACTCAAAATGTTCAAGTGCATGATATAACAACCAATCTCTCTCTCTCACTCACTCAATATCTCAATCACTCACTCCATCACTCTCTCACTCAATCACTGAATATCTCAATCACTCACTCACTCAATCACTCACTCAATCACTCTCTCAATATCTCAATCACTCACTTACTCACTCACGCATGCATGCACGCACACACACAGAGAGAGAGAGAGAGATGATGATGATTTATTTGAAAATAACAAACAAAAGTAACCAATGACAATGAGAGTCAAGAACTGAATATTTCAAAGGGAAACAACTCTCCTGTTACAGAACTGATCCCATTTCTGTGGGGCTAGGAAATAAAGGCAGTGCGAGACCAAAGATGGCGATACACATTTATATTTTACTTTGCTGGATTAAACAGAAACAAACTACCTGGACTGCAACATTTACTCATACAAGTGATAAACAACAGATGTGAATCCAGCCTTCCACTTTGCTCATACAAGTGATAAACAACAGGTGTGAATCCAGCCTTCCACTGACTTCTGATGCAAAAGTAGGCAGCAGTAATCATGAAGCTGTAAATGTTTGTACCTCTACAATGGTTGTAGTCACATTCATAACAGTGTTGGTTGCCTCATTGTGGCCAGTGTTGTAGAGAAACCATCTATCTATCTATCTATTGACCTTTCGAGCCGTAACCGGCCCATAGGGCGTAGACCAAGATACACCTTCTCCTATATGGATTTTTTTGTTCTAGCAGTTTTCTTTTAAAGATATTTTATCAAATCTCGCCATCTGTCTCTGTTCTGTGCAAGCAGTTCTATCTCATTGAGGGAGCCGACTCCTGCTGCTCTTGCCTCTCTCATCAATGTTCTTCTCAGTGTCTCCCTGGGTCTTCCTCTTTTTCTTTTACCTGTTGTTTCCCATATGAGGGCTTGCTTTGCTATTCGGTTATTATCTCTTCTCATCACATGTCCAACGTATGACCATCGTCTTTTCTTTATTACTGAAGATATTAGTGGTTGATTGACGATTTCTCTAATTTCCTCATTTGTTTTGAATTCGTTCCATGCTATACCAAGTATTTTCCTTAGACATTTATTTTCGAATGCGTTCAACTTTGTTTCTATATCTCTTGTTGTTTTCCAGCTTTCACACGCATACGTAAGGGTTGATAGTACATTTGATTTGAATAGCCTAAGTTTTGTGTTTGTGCTGATAAGTTTTGATTTCCACAACTTTTCAAGGCTTCTGAAAGACATTGCTGCTTTAGCTATTCTGATTTTAATTTCTTTGCTCGTATCCCCTTCTCGATCAATGTGACTTCCAAGATAGATAAAGTGATTGATCTCTTCTACTGGTTTGTTTTCCATGTATATTTTGTCACCTGTTGGAATTAAACTAGTCATGACTTTAGTCTTTTCATGATTGATCTCAAGCCCAATTTTGCTGGCTATTGATGATAGTTCATTTGTGTTTTCCTGCATCGTTTTTATCTGACTGCTGATGAGGACTATGTCATCAGCAAAGTCGAGGTCCTCCAAATGGTCTCCTTGTATCCATTCGATGCCTTTATTACCAGTGCAGCATTTCTTCATTATGAAGTCCATAACAATTCCAAATAACAAGGGCGATAAAATACATCCTTGTTTAACCCCAGTTTCTATTGGGAAACATTCGCTCAGTCCTTCCTCTGTTCGAACTGCACATGTGTAACCATCATACATGTCTTATCCATCATACAGAAACCATCTACCATATCTCAAATCACACCTTACATTTGTTACAAACAAAATGGAGAAACCACTCTCTGTACTCTCAAATCACGACATAAAACTTACATTTGTTAGAAACAAAATTAAGAAACCATCCACCATCTCCAAAACTTACATTTGTTACAAACAAAATGGAGAAATCATCCACCATCTCCAAAACTTACATTTGTTACAAACAAAATGGAGAAATCATCCACCATCTCCAAAACTTACATTTGTTACAAACAAAATGGAGAAACCACTCTCTGTACTCTCAAATCACGACATAAAACTTACATTTGTTACAAACAAAATGGAGAAACCACTCTCTGTACTCTCAAATCACGACATAAAACTTACATTTGTTACAAACAAAATGGAGAAATCATCCACCATCTCCAAAACTTACATTTGTTACAAACAAAATGAAGAAACCACTCTCTGTGTTCTCAAATCAGGCCATAAAACTTACATTTGTTACAAACAAAATGGAGAAACCACTCTCCGTACTCTCAAAGCAGGACGTAAAACAACATTTGTTACAAACACCTTCCCATCCCTTCCCCCCTTTTTATGACCAAGCAAAATGACAACTGCTAACCTTAACTTGATCTCCTTCACAGTCTGAGCAAAGTGCTCAGCACCGCCATCTGGCAAATCTGTAACACATTTTTTAAAAAAAACCAAGAGCACATTATTTTAGTCCAATCAGAATACTGGGAATAAATTATGCAAATGCACACACCACCCAACCAATCAAAAATTGTCACCTCTCTTAAATGCGTTTTCATTTTATCAGCTAAAGGTGAGGCATGTCAACATCAGATTGGGTTTCGTACTTCTTTAATAGGAGATGATTTGGTCATGACAGAAGAAACTGTCAGCAGGAAATACAGAGAAAGTCAACAGGGAACTGGAGCTCCTAGAAGACATACAATTAGACTTTGATGGTTCACAAAAGATTTCATTCATGTCAATAAGGGAAGAGCTGATGGTTCAGTGTTGTTGTTGACAAATGTCAGTAAGGGAAGAGCTGATGGTTCAGTGTTGTTGTTGACAAATGTCAGTAAGGGAACAGCTGATGGTTCAGTGTTGTTGTTGACAAATGTCAGTAAGGGAAAAGCTGATGGTTCGGTGTTGTTGACAAATGTCTACAGCTCTACGCTCAGTCAGTTCTGTCAAGATCATATCTGATAGTTTTGTAACAATGGAAATAAAAATATGTGTGGTTATTGCTTACACTGTATGAGCTAACAACATACTTGTAGCCCTGTAGCTCTTCCAAAAGCTTTATACATAGTCAAGACCTCACATCTTACCATCTCTATCTACTGAAGTCAGTATTACATAGTCTGTAGAAGAGGGAGGAGAGAGAGTAGAGGAGGAAAATAAAGATGAGAGAACAAGGTCAAGGAGAAAAAAAGGAAAAAGACATTAAAACGAAGTTACAATAAAAATAAAGAGGATGGGTCGAAATGCACGGGAAAAAACGTGAAGACCAGGTCCAGAAGTGAGTGGGCAGACAGACGCGTAGGTGTAGAAGGGGGAGGAATGGAGAGAATAGAGGAATAAACAGACAAGAGAATAAGGTCAAGGAAAAAAGACATCAAGTCGACGTCAGGAGAAAAATGAGACTATGGGTCGAAATTCCCGTGCAAAACGTGGAAGGCCATCTCCAGAAGTGAGTGGGCAGACAAACGCGTGGGAAGTCAATTTTGATTGGCTGACAAGATCCAAATTTAAGAGGTAAACACAAAAGATTAAGAAGCACTTGGAGACCAGATATTTGGAGAAATGTAGTCGGCAGGACACGCGCGCTCGTTAGGAGCCGGGCGGCCATGTGGTCGGACCATAGGGGGGCTAACCTTAGCCTAGCAGAATTAGATTAGATGTGAGTTAGACGAATAGTGAAGGAGTTTTTAGACACTGAGAGACCGAACACTGGAAGAGACTGAGTTGGCAGGGAGTGACGATCTAGAGTCATAACACCAAGCAAGGATAATAGCAATTTAGCCAGCAAAGAACACGCAATAGTTAGGAGATGCAGAGACCAGTGAAGAACAGTTGACAGATTAGTAAGTAGCACTATTAAGAGACAGCTAGTAACGAGTACCAAGAGATAGCCAGACCGGTAGAAGCAGATTTAGGGCGGGCCGTCAATGGGGACAGTCCACATGTAGTTTAGAGGCAAGTATGAATGTGTGTGGAGCCCAGTGAAAAGTATTAGGGCGATAGAATGAAGAACTTGTAGAGTGCGCTCTAAGTGTGTAAACTGCCATATCCAGGTGTGTAACGAGAGTCCGTTGTGACAGAATTAAAAGTCGAAACAACTCTTATACCCAATGCGTTGATGTATATTATAGTTATAATTATCTAGCCTAGCATCAACACTTGGGGACAAATCATAACAACAATCAAGTTATCGCGGAACCACAGCGTGAAACAGTCATCTTAACAACGAACCAGAAGTACGACAGTGACCAGACAAGGTCAGGGCTGAGACGATAGCCAGGGGGCACAAAGACGTGTTGGCCCGATTGTAAACAGCTAGATCGGCACATTCCAGCTGAGGTCAAGTACGCAAGAGACTGACCGGTCGGTGAAGGCCGCCAGTAAAGTAAACAAAGTAACGATCGATATATATGACACAGCGTGTGAGTAGAACATGCATCATCAGCTGTACATCAGCTGACAGTGACAGTCACGCTAACATCTGACGTCTGCCCTGAACTCTGCTGCCCACAAGTAAATAAAGAAACAACTTTTTTCATCCGGATACATTTATGCGTGACCAGGCGCTAAACGGCAGATAAAGTAAAGAAACTGTGAGAGATCAAAATTGAAATAGACAACAAATAGCACTAACAGACAACGCAAATAAGAGAGACGAGTATCGCAAACCAGAAAGTCAGATACTGAAGCTGTCAATAAAATCAAGTCGGCACAGAGGTGAAGAAACATCACGAACCGAATTGAAGCTGTCAATAAAATCAAGTCAGCGCAGACGAGAAGCAACATCACAAACCGAACTGAAGCTGTCCAGAATTCAATCAACGTCACGATCAACAAAAGAGCAGACCAAACACAAGTCCAGCGGCAGTAAAGCAAGGTGGTCGACGAGAAACGAAAGAACTACAAATAAGGTGAGAAATTCAATAGACAGAAGTGAACAATGGATAGAACAGTGATACATAAACAATGTGTGATTCAAGGAATATTTAGAACATTCAAAGACAAAGTGTAGGAACATTAAAAATCAAAGTGTGATAAAAGACAGAATAGTGCACTGAAGTGAATAATTAATGAAGAATTTCATGAGGAGGAGATTTCAAGGAACTGTAGTGAATAAGTTAATTATTAATTAAGGTGTAATAAATAATTAAATTATGAATAATTAGACAATTGAATATAAAAAGGTTAAATGTTTTTTTCCTCCAAAGGGTAGTTAGGAAAAGTTAAGTTTGCATTAAATATAATTAAGTAGTAGATCGTGTTTATTAAAATTGTGTGTGAACGGAAACACCAAGGCAGGTAATGTAAAATATTAGACGTGTCCTTGATCAAATTTTTTTTTAGCGAAGGCAATTGAGGCCAAGTAGTGTGTAGGACTGGGAGGTTGTGTAAAGGAGGGGAAGTAGATTTAGCTAGGGACGCTAATCAGGGACACGTGTAATATTATAAATAAGGTGTATTGAAGGACGAAAGTATGAAAGATTGACACTTTGAAATTGTACACAGATGATGTGGGAATAACTCATAAAATAAGAATAATAATAGTAGACTGCAAGTGAGACAAGAAAAGTAAGAGAGTGACTAACTAGAAAAACAATATAGTGACTAAGTAGAGGTGAGATTAAAGTAGAAAGATGGAAGTAAGTAAAGAAGACTATGTATGGCAAACGATCAACAAGTTGGGTGAAGCAGTACAGAAGTTAGGAGACCTCACATCTACATTATAAGACCTCACATCTTACCATCTCTATCTACTGAAGTCAGTACTACATAGTCAAGACCTCACGTCTTACCATCTCTATCTACTGAAGTCAGTACTACATAGTCAAGACCTCACGTCTTACCATCTCTATCTACTGAAGTCAGTACTACATAGTCAAGACCTCACGTCTTACCATCTCTATCTACTGAAGTCAGTACTACATAGTCAAGACCTCATGTCTTACCATTTCTATCTGCTGAAGTCAGTACTACATAGTCAAGACCTCATATCTTACCATCTCTAACTACTGAAGTCAGTACTACATAGTCAAGACCTCACATCTACATTATAAGACCTCACATCTTACCATCTCTAACTACTGAAGTCAGTACTACATAGTCAAGACCTCATATCTTACCATCTCTATCTACTGAAGTCAGAACAACATAGTCAAGATCTCATATCTTACCATCTCTATCTACTGAAGTCAGAACAACATAGTCAAGATCTCATATCTTACCATCTCTATCTACTGAAGTCAGAACAACATAGTCAAGATCTCACATCTTACCATCTCTATCTACTAAAGTAAATACTACATAGTCAAGACCTCATATCTTACCATCTATATCTACTAAAGTTAGTACTACATAGTCAAGACCTCACGTCTTACCATCTCTATCTACTGAAGTTAGTACTACATAGTCAAGACCTCACGTCTTACCATCTCTATCTACTGAAGTTAGTACTACATAGTCAAGACCTCATATCTTACCATCTATATCTACTGAAGTTAGTACTACATAGTCAAGACCTCATATCTTACCATCTATATCTACTGAAGTTAGTACTACATAGTCAAGACCTCATATCTTACCATCTCTATCTACTGAAGTCAGTACTACATAGTCAAGACCTCACGTCTTACCATCTCTATCTACTGAAGTCAGTACTACATAGTCAAGGCCCCATGCAGCGATGGCTGTGGCAGTGTTAGAAGGCTCCAGTGGGTCAGGTGGAGGTGGGTTTCGGGCAGTCTTTACAGAGCAGAATCGACATCCTCTGGTGCACTGATCTCCCAGGACCTAATAGAAAATGTTGACAGTTCTCTAGTACAAGTGATCAAAATCTTAAAAGACAAATAAATGAACTACAATGGGCTGGCACTCTCGACATGTCAAATAAATGAACTACAATGGGCTGGCACTCTCGACATGTCAAATAAATGAACTACAATGGGCTGGCACTCTCGACATGTCAAATAAATGAACTACAATGGGGCTGGCACTCTCGACATGTCAAATAAATGAACTACAATGGGGCTGGCACTCTCGACATGTCAAATAAATGAACTACAATGGGCTGGCACTCTCGACATGTCAAATAAATGAACTACAATGGGCTGGCGCTCTCAACATGTCAAATAAATGAACTACAATGGGCTGGCCCTCTCAACATGTCAAATAAATGAACTACAATGGGCTGGCCCTCTCGACATGTTGAAATAGTGGATAATTAGGGGGACAGAAAGGGAGGCTATTAGGCGTATAAAAGGTCGAAAGGTGAAGGTCAGGGCAGATAAACAGGTAAGAGCTCAGTAGGCCCACGTGAAAATTATGAGTGAGCGGGTCGTGCAAAACGTGAATGGAGAGAAATGTGAAAGCGAGATTGAGGGGGTTTAAGTCAGAGAAAGGAATAAGTTAGTCAGTAGAGCGCTAGACCTGGCTGGGATCTGATGCAGACAGCTAGTTCAGTTGAGCGTTAGACCTGGCTGGGATCTGATGCAGACAGCTAGTTCAGTTGAGCGTTAGACCTTGCTGGGACACAGACAGCTAGTTCAGTTGAGCGTTAGACCTTGCTGGGACACAGACAGCTAGTTCAGTTGAGCGTTAGACCTTGCTGGGATCTGAGGTTGACAGCTAGTTCAGTTGAGCGTTAGACCTTGCTGGGACACAGACAGCTAGTTCAGTTGAGCGTTAGACCTTGCTGGGACACAGACAGCTAGTTCAGTTGAGCGTTAGACCTTGCTGGGACACAGACAGCTAGTTCAGTTGAGCGTTAGACCTGGCTGGGATCTGATGCAGACAGCTAGTTCAGTTGAGCGTTAGACCTGGCTGGGATCTGATGCAGACAGCTAGTTCAGTTGAGCGTTAGACCTGGCTGGGATCTGATGCAGACAGCTAGTTCAGTTGAGCGTTAGACCTTCCTGGGACACAGACAGCTAGTTCAGTTGAGCGTTAGACCTTGCTGGGACACAGACAGCTAGTTCAGTTGAGCGTTAGACCTTGCTGGGACACAGACAGCTAGTTCAGTTGAGCGTTAGACCTTGCTGGGATCTGATGCAGACAGCTAGTTCAGTTGAGCGTTAGACCTTGCTGGGACACAGACAGCTAGTTCAGTTGAGCGTTAGACCTTGCTGGGACACAGACAGCTAGTTCAGTTGAGCGTTAGACCTTGCTGGGATCTGATGCAGACAGCTAGTTCAGTTGAGCGTTAGACCTTGCTGGGACACAGACAGCTAGTTCAGTTGAGCGTTAGACCTTGCTGGGACACAGACAGCTAGTTCAGTTGAGCGTTAGACCTTGCTGGGACACAGACAGCTAGTTCAGTTGAGCGTTAGACCTTGCTGGGACACAGACAGCTAGTTCAGTTGAGCGTTAGACCTTGCTGGGACACAGACAGCTAGTTCAGTTGAGCGTTAGACCTTGCTGGGATCTGATGCAGACAGCTAGTTCAGTTGAGCGTTAGACCTTGCTGGGACACAGACAGCTAGTTCAGTTGAGCGTTAGACCTTGCTGGGATCTGATGCAGACAGCTAGTTCAGTTGAGCGTTAGACCTTGCTGGGATCTGATGCAGACAGCTAGTTCAGTTGAGCGTTAGACCTTGCTGGGACACAGACAGCTAGTTCAGTTGAGCGCTAGACCTTGCTGGGACACAGACAGCTAGTTCAGTTGAGCGTTAGACCTTGCTGGGACACAGACAGCTAGTTCAGTTGAGCGTTAGACCTTGCTGGGACACAGACAGCTAGTTCAGTTGAGCGTTAGACCTTGCTGGGATCTGATGCAGACAGCTAGTTCAGTTGAGCGTTAGACCTTGCTGGGATCTGATGCAGACAGCTAGTTCAGTTGAGCGTTAGACCTGGCTGGGATCTGATGCAGACAGCTAGTTCAGTTGAGCGTTAGACCTTGCTGGGATCTGATGCAGACAGCTAGTTCAGTTGAGGGTTAGACCTTGCTGGGATCTGATGCAGACAGCTAGTTCAGTTGAGCGTTAGACCTTGCTGGGATCTGATGCAGACAGCTAGTTCAGTTGAGCGTTAGACCTTGCTGGGACACAGACAGCTAGTTCAGTTGAGCGTTAGACCTTGCTGGGACACAGACAGCTAGTTCAGTTGAGCGTTAGACCTTGCTGGGACACAGACAGCTAGTTCAGTTGAGCGTTAGACCTTGCTGGGACACAGACAGCTGTGTGTTAGTTTTGTTACAGCTGGTACTGTTGATCATGTCAGAGTTTGTTTTTTCGGTAAAAGGATAGAGTAGGAACGATAGGCTCAAGTTATGAGTTAGTGTCAGTGATATAATAGAATAGAAGTGGTGAAATTCAGTGTTTCAATTACGGATGGAATACACTCAAGTGAGTTACAGTATGAGGGACAGTTTTACTAATTAGTGACTAGCTAGTAGGTTAGTTACAAGAGACAGAGTGAACGATTATGAGTTCGCTAGTAGAAACAGAGTGGGGACATTATTGGTGTCTCATTACCATAAAGTGGCGTAGTCCACGAACATTAAGTATTCAGAGATAAGTCTTTTCAGAGAGGAAGGCTATTAGAAAGTGGCGTAGTCCATGAACATTAAGCATTCAGAGATGAGTCTTTTCAGAGAGGAAGGCTATTAGAAAGTGGCGTAGTCCACGAACATTAAGTATTCAGAGATGAGTCTTTTCAGAGAGGAAGGCTATTATAAAGTGGCGTAGTCCACGAACATTAAGTATTCAGAGTGGAAGGCTATTATAAAGTGGCGTAGTCCACGAACATTAAGTATTCAGAGATGAGTCTTTTCAGAGAGGAAGGCTATTATAAAGTGGCGTAGCCCACGAACATTAAGTATTTAGAGATGAGTCTTTTCAGAGAGGAAGGCTATTAGAAAGTGGCGTAGTCCACGAACATTAAGTATTTAGAGATGAGTCTTTTCAGAGAGGAAGGGCTATTAGAAAGTGGCGTAGTCCACGAACATTAAGTATTCAGAGATGAGTCTTTTCAGAGAGGAAGGGCTATTAGAAAGTGGCGTAGTCCACGAACATTAAGTATTTAGAGATGAGTCTTTTCAGAGAGGAAGGGCTATTATAAAGTGGCGTAGTCCACAAACACTAAGTATTCAGAGATGATTCTTTTCAGAGAGGAAGGCTATTATAAAGTGGCGTAGTCCACGAACACTAAGTATTCAGAGATGATTCTTTTCAGAGAGGAAGGCTATTATAAAGTGGCGTAGTCCACAAACACTAAGTATTCAGAGATGAGTCTTTTCAGAGAGGAAGGCTATTATAAAGTGGCGTAGTCCACGAACACTAAGTATTCAGAGATGATTCTTTTCAGAGAGGAAGGCTATTATAAAGTGGCGTAGTCCACGAACATTAAGTATTCAGAGATGAGTCTTTTCAGAGAGGAAGGGCTCAGGCAACGTGTCGTAGAACACGCATAGTGTGATCCAGAAGTGAATACGCACTGGTGTGACTTCAGAGGAAGTCCACATGAAATGTAGTTGCGCCGAGGTGCGACGAACAGTCTATATTCGAGGAGGGAGCAATTTCCTGTCAACTTCAAGGGCAAATTCCTTTGAAGGGGTGTCATAGCACACCATAACTAGCTACAAGAGCTCGCACGGGTCCTGGAACTAGGACAGAGCGAGCAGGAGTATGATTCTCCAATGAAGTACCATGTTGGCAAACGGGAGTGTACCCTAAGTGTCCAACTATTAATACAGTGCCTTATAGACAAGGGGAAGTGTGCCCTGTTCGTCTACATATTGTTATGGTACCATAGTGGCGAAGGGAGGGAACCCTGATCGCCAACCCATTGTGTGTAGCAGCAAGGCTGCAGAGTGTGTATGAAAGGGGCAGAATTGTCAGCCCATATGTAATTACGACTGTCAACTGTGAACTGAATTTCGAAGATGAATAAATACTCAGGAATGTGTTTCTGAATTGTTCTTTGATGTTCTATAGCAATATCTGTACTCGTCTGAACCGGGCGCAGCGAACGCTGGGAAGGTTGTCAAACACAAACGCGGAGACTCCACTATATGAATCATTGGGCATTGTTTCAGCATTAATACAATCAAGGTGAGCGACGCCACTGGTGGGCACGGTCGCACTAACAAGCAGTACACAGCCGGTGCCAGTCATATCACGAGTCATTGCTCATCGTGCGAAAGCACCCTTGGTAATGATGGCTCGTGGTAACTAGGGGGAAAAGATGGTAGCCGCTGGTGATATTAAAGATCAATCATCAGCATCATCTTGAAGCAGAAAAGGAAATTATGTCCCCTGGTATATCTATAATCAATCACCCCTGGTATATCTATAATCAATCACCCCTGGTATATCTATAATCAATCACCCCTGGTATATCTATAATCAATCACCCCTGGTATATCTATAATCAATCACCCCTGGTATAATGTCAAATAAATGAACTACAATGGGGTAGATCACAATTCAGTGACCCATGGCTGATTGATGGCATCACAATCAGTGACCCATGGCTGATTGATGGCATCACAATCAGTGACCCATGGCTGATTGATGGCATCACAATCAGTGACCCATGGCTGATTGATGGCATCACAATTCAGTGACCCATGGCTGATTGATGGCATCACAATCAGTGACCCATAGCAGATTGATGGCATCACAATCAGTGACCCATGGTTGATTGATGGCATCACAATCAGTGACCCATGGCTAATTGATGGCATCACAATCAGTGACCCATGGCTGATTGATGGCATCACAATCAGTGACCCATGGCTGATTGATGGCATCACAATCAGTGACCCATGGCTGATTAAAATCATTCTGCATCCCCGTGTGGCAGGGCCTTATGTTGACAAACTTATCAGATCAAGCAATATGGACTGAAGACAAAGCCTGCACCTCAGGGAAGATGGGCCAGCAGCTTAAACAAAGGCACACAACATGAGCACTTGATGATGTTAGGGAAGATGGGCCAGCAGCTTAAACAAAGACACACAACATGAACACTTGATGATGTTAGGGAAGATGGGCCAGCAGCTTAAACAAAGGCACACAACATGAACACTTGATGATGTTAGGGAAGATGGGCCAGCAGCTTAAACAAAGACACACAACATGAACACTTAATGGTGTTAGGGAAGATGGGCCAGCAGCTTAAACAAAGACACACAACATGAACACATGATGGTGTTAGGGAAGATGGGTCAGCAGCTTAAACAAAGACACACAACATGAACACTTGATGGTGTTAGGGAAGATGGGCCAGCAACTTAAACAAAGACACACAACATGAACACTTGATGGTGTTAGGGAAGATGGGCCAGCAGCTTAAACAAAGACACACAACATGAACACTTGATGATGTTAGGGAAGATGGGCCAGCAACTTAAACAAAGACACACAACATGAACACTTGATGGTGTTAGGGAAGATGGGCCAGCAGCTTAAACAAAGACACACAACATGAACACTTGATGGTGTTAGAGAAGATGGGCCAGCAACTTAAACAAAGACACACAACATGAACACTTGATGGTGTTAGAGAAGATGGGCCAGCAACTTAAACAAAGACACACAACATGAACACTTGATGGTGTTAGAGAAGATGGGCCAGCAACTTAAACAAAGACACACAACATGAACACTTGATGGTGTTAGAGAAGATGGGCCAGCAACTTAAACAAAGACACACAACATGAACACTTGATGATGTTAGGGAAGATGGGCCAGCAACTTAAACAAAGACACACAACATGAACACTTGATGATGTTAGGGAAGATGGGCCAGCAACTTAAACAAAGACACACAACATGAACACTTGATGGTGTTAGGGAAGATGAGCCAGCAACTTAAACAAAGACACACAACATGAACACTTGATGCCCTTGTAAGGGCATATAAGGAATCATCATGTGGGAGCAGAAAGTTGACATGCAATGAAGGCAACCTACCATGAAGTCAACCTATCATGGAGTCAACCTACCATGGAGTCAACCTACCATGGAGTCAACCTACCATGAAGTCAACCTACCATGAAGTCAACCTACCATGGAGTCAACCTACCATGGAGTCAACCTACCATGGAGTCAACCTACCATGGAGTCAACCTACCATGGAGTCAACCTACCATGAAGTCAACCTACCATGAAGTCAACCTACCATGGAGTCAACCTACCATGGAGTCAACCTACCATGAAGGCAACCTACCATGAAGTCAACCTACCATGAAGTCAACCTACCATGAAGTCAACCTACCATGGAGTCAACCTACCATGAAGTCAACCTACCATGGAGTCAACCTACCATGAAGTCAACCTACCATGAAGTCAACCTACCATGAAGTCAACCTACCATGAAGTCAACCTACCATGGAGTCAACCTACCATGGAGTCAACCTACCATGGAGTCAACCTACCATGGAGTCAACCTAACATTGAGTCAACCTACCATGAAGTCAACCTACCATGGAGTCAACCTACCATGAAGTCAACCTACCATGAAGTCAACCTACCATGGAGTCAACCTACCATGAAGTCAACCTACCATGAAGTCAACCTACCATGGAGTCAACCTACCATGAAGTCAACATACCATGAAGTCAACCTACCATGAAGTCAACCTACCATGAAGTCAACCTACCATGAAGTCAACCTGCCATGAAGTCAACCTGCCATGAAATCAACCTAACATGAAGTCAACCTACCACGAAGTCAACCTACCATGAAGTCAACCTACCATGAAGTCAACATACCATGAAGTCAACCTATCATGAAGTCAACATAACATGAAGTCAACCTACCATGAAGTCAACCTACCATGAAGTCAACCTACCATGAAGTCAACATACCATGAAGTCAACCTACCATGATTGTTGCAGTTGCAGTAGCATGCTCGCCCCCGCCCCAACACTCACCAATATTGGGGCACTTGGCTTCCTCACATACCTGCAGAATGTTACAGGAAACCATTCATCATTTTTAACTTTTGATGATAACAACAAAGAATTAAACAAAACATTAGTTCTAGTGTCTTCGTCCTGACACTGTGAATTTGTTGTATTCTGTTTATCAGGCCTGTTGTCTTTGTTTATTATTTATATGTTGCACTTATTATTAATACTTTATATTTATTACTTATATCTTTATATCCATTTATATGTTGTATGTTCTTAATTTAAATATATTATTTCTTATCATCATCATCATCAAGTACCAAGCCTGCTGGTGTAGGTGATCATGTCTCTCCACAACGTTCGATCTCGACAGTTATTTATCATTTCTGTTGTTGACCTTCTGCCAAGCCATTCTCTTAAGTTGTCTGGTATCTTTTCTCTATGCTTCAATCTATATCTTTGTCCTTCGATTTTTCCAGTTGTTACAATATATTCCAACTGTTCCCTTCTCATTACATGGCCAAAAAATTATGACTGTTTCTTCCTAATATTGGATATTAGCTGTCTTTTGCTTTGGCCTCTTTCAGAACATCTTCATTACTCTTCTCAGCTGTCCATGGTATTCTCAACATTCTTCTGTAAAACCACATTTCTACTGCCTCCAGTGATTTTCTTGTCTGTTGCCCCATTGTCCATGATTCACATTCATATGTTAAGACTGGCTCTAGATAATATTTATTTCTATAGTTGTGGTGACCCAAGATTATATAAGGAAATTACGATGATGGTTTTCTATTGCCTTCCATTGGTTTGTTTACGGTTGGCTCCACTAGCCTTTGACTAAAAAGTCTCACCTACAAGGCAGTAGAGTTGTTTTACATTAGGGTACCCTCCCTTAGCCTTTTACTCTCTTGAGCATACCTGCAAGGCAGCAGCAGCTGGTTGTACTGTCTACTTCATACAGTAACAGGTAAAATTACCCAACTCGACATTCTATGACCAGGTAAAAATTAATCTCTGTACTATAACCAGGCAACAATCAATCTCTATGCTATATATAGGTAACAATCAATCTCTATGCTATAACTAGGCAGCAATCAATTTATATGCTATGACTAGGTAACAATCAATCTCTATGCTATGACTAGGTAACAATCATTCTCTATTCTATGAGAACATAACAATCATTCTCTATGCTTTGACTAGACCCTCAACGTCTATGAAACTAGATCCACTACCTGTTCTTTAAGTTAATCTAACTGCTAATCTGTGGTGGTGGTGTTCTTTAAGTTAATCTAACTGCTAATCTGTGGTGGTGGTGTTCTTTAAGTTAATCTAACTGCTGATCTGTGGTGGTGGTGTTCTTTAAGTTAATCTAACTGCTAATCTATGGTGGTGGTGTTCTTTAAGTTAATCTAACTGCTGATCTATGGTGGTGGTGTTCTTTAAGTTAATCTAACTGCTGATCTATGGTGGTGGTGTTCTTTAAGTTAATCTAACTGCTAATCTGTGGTGGTGGTGTTCTTTAAGTTAATCTAACTGCTAATCTGTGGTGGTGGTGTTCTTTAAGTTAATCTAACTGCTAATCTGTGGTGGTGGTGTTCTTTAAGTTAATCTAACTGCTAATCTATGGTGGTGGTGTTCTTTAAGTTAATCTAACTGCTGATCTGTGGTGGTGGTGTTCTTTAAGTTAATCTAACTGCTAATCTATGGTGGTGGTGTTCTTTAAGTTAATCTAACTGCTAATCTATGGTTGTGGTGTTCTTTAAGTTAATCTAACTGCTGATCTGTGGTGGTGGTGTTCTTTAAGTTAATCTAACTGCTAATCTATGGTGGTGGTGTTCTTTAAGTTAATCTAACTGCTAATCTATGGTGGTGGTGTTCTTTAAGTTAATCTAACTGCTAATCTATGGTGGTGGTGTTCTTTAAGTTAATCTAACTGCTGATCTGTGGTGGTGGTGTTCTTTAAGTTAATCTAACTGCTGATCTGTGGTGGTGGTGTTCTTTAAGTTAATCTAACTGCTAATCTATGGTGGTGGTGTTCTTTAAGTTAATCTAACTGCTGATCTGTGGTGGTGGTGTTCTTTAAGTTAATCTAACTACTGATCTATATGATGGTGTTCTTTAAGTTAATCTAACTGCTGATCTATGGTGGTGGTGTTCTTTAAGTTAATCTAACTGCTGATCTGTGGTGGTAGTGTTCTTTAAGTTAATCTAACTGCTGATCTGTGGTGGTATGTTCTTTAAGTTAATCTAACTGCTGATCTATATGGTGGTGCTCTTTAAGCTAATCTAACTTCTGATCTATATGGTGGTGTTCTTTAAGTTAATCTAACTGCTGATCTGTGGTGGTGGTGGTGTTCTTTAAGTTAATCTAACTGCTGATCTATGGTGGTGGTGTTCTTTAAGCTAATCTAACTGCTGATTTATGTGGTGGTGTTCTTTAATTTCTTCCCTCCATGTTATCTTCCTATTTACTACTTTGAATGACCTCTGGTTGTTTCCTTTCATGTTGGATTTTTTACATTGCATGAGATACGATCTCGTATAATGCAAAAAAAAAATTGTCAACTTTCAATAAATTCTTAATTTGTTCTTTTCTTTATTTTTTCTGTGACCACAGAAATGTCCTCGGTCGTCTGCTGACATCAAACAACCCTTTGTAACTCTGGAAACAGCAAATAATGCTATGAAGTAGCCGAGCATTTTGATGGACTTACGGTAGCCGTATCAATAGACAATGTATCACACCCGATCCATACTGTCAAATTTCAGTTTGTAAATCAACCTGAGCCAGGAAATCCGAGTCCCCATGTATCTCCTAGTGTAAACACACAGCTGTGTGTCAAAAGTTCAAAGAAAATACTATTTTTAGAGCCCCTGATGTTACAATTAAGCAGTAGTAATTTTTACTATGGTCTTGTAAGTGAGTCACAGAAAGGTCTGGTAAGTGAGTCACAGAAAGGTCTTGTAAGTGAGTCACAGAAAGGTCTTGTGAGTCACAGAAAGATCTTGTAAGTGAGTCACACAAAGGTCTTATAAGTGAGTCACAGAAAGGTCTTGTAAGTGAGTCACATAAAGGGCAACAACAACTATAGAAAAGAATCCTGTCTATGGTGTTACATTAATTGTTTCTTGACAGAATCAAATTAAGCCATAACCCTAACATATCATCTAACACATCATCTAACATATCATCTAACACACCATCTAATATATCATCTAACACATTATCTAATATATCATCTAACACATTATCTAATATATCATCTAACACATCATCTAACACATTATCTAATATATCATCTAACACATTATCTAATATATCATCTAACACATCATCTAATATATCATCTAACACATCATCTAATATATCATCTAACACATTATCTAATATATCATCTAACACATCATCTAATATATCATCTAACACATTGTCTAATATATCATCTCACACATTATCTAATATATCATCTAATATATCATCTAACACATCATCTAATATATCATATAACACATTATCTAATATATCATCTAACACATGATCTAATATATCATCTAACACATCATCTAACACATTATCTAATATATCATCTAACACATGATCTAATATATCATCTAACACATCATCTAACACATTATCTAACACAGTATCTAATATATCATCTAACACATCATCTAACACAGTATCTAATATATCATCTAACACATCATCTAATATATCATCTAACACAGTATCTAATATATCATCTAACACATCATCTAACACAGTATCTAATATATCATCTAACACATCATCTAATATATCATCTAACACATTATCTAATATATCATCTAACACATTATTTAATATATCATCTAACACATTATCTAATATATCATCTAACACATCATCTAATATATCATCTAACACATTATCTAATATATCATCTAATATATCATCTAACACATTATCTAATATATCATCTAACACATCATCTAACACATCATCTAATATATCATCTAAGATATCATGTAATATATCATCTAACATATCATCTAACACATTATCTAACATATCATCTAACACATTATCTAACATATCATCTAACACATCATCTAACACATTATCTAACATATCATCTAACACATTATCTAACATATCATCTAACACATTATCTAACATATCATCTAACACATTATCTAACATATCATCTAACACATTATCTAACATATCATCTAACACATTATCTAACATATCATCTAACATATCAGCCATTCATTTCAAACAGATCTTTACTGTATGCAAGTTGAGGTTCCTCAGAGATTTCTTCAGGGTAGTGTAATTTTTCCCAACTGGTATTTCAGTTTTCAGCCACTCTGGGAGTCTCAATCTGCAATAATAAACAACAATTGACATGAAGGCCCTCTTTGTACAGCCTGTAAGGATCCAGACCTGAGGCTACAAGACATAACCAACAAGATAATTTATTAAGTGGTCACAGAACAAGCTTTATAACCAAGAATATAGAAGTGGACATAGAACAAGCTTTATAACCATGAATATAGAAGTGGACATAGAACAAGCTTTATAACCAAGAATATAGAAGTGGTCACAGAACAAGCTTTATAACCAAGAATATAGAAGTGGACATAGAACAAGCTTTATAACCATGAATATAGAAGTGGACATAGAACAAGCTTTATAACCAAGAATATAGAAGTGGTCACAGAACAAGCTTTATAACCAAGAATATAGAAGTGGACACAGAACAAGCTTTATAACCAAGAATATAGAAGTGGACATAGAACAAGCTTTATAACCAAGAATATAGAAGTGGACATAGAACAAGCTTTATAACCAAGAATATAGAAGTGGTCACAGAACAAGCTTTATAACCAAGAATATAGAAGTGGACACAGAACAAGCTTTATAACCATGAATATAGAAGTGGACACAGAACAAGCTTTATAACCAAGAATATAGAAGTGGACATAGAACAAGCTTTATAACCAAGAATATAGAAGTGGTCACAGAACAAGCTTTATAACTAAGAATATAGAAGTGGACACAGAACAAGCTTTATAACCATGAATATAGAAGTGGACACAGAACAAGCTTTATAACCAAGAATATAGAAGTGGTCACAGAACAAGCTTTATAACCAAGAATATAGAAGTGGTCACAGAACAAGCTTTATAACCAAGAATATAGAAGTGGACACAGAACAAGCTTTATAACCAAGAATATAGAAGTGGACATAGAACAAGCTCTATAACCAAGAATATAGAAGTGGACATAGAACAAGCTCTGTAACCATGAATATAGAAGTGGACATAGAACAAGCTATATAACCAAGAATATAGAAGTGGTCACAGAACAAGCTTTATAACCAAGAATATATAAGTGGACACAGAACAAGCTTTATGACCAAGAATATAGAAGTGGTCACAGAACAAGCTTTATAACCAAGAATATAGAAGCGGTCAGAGAACAAGCTTTATAACCAAGAATATAGAAGTGGACACAGAACAAGCTTTATAACCAAGAATATAGAAGTGGACATAGAACAAGCTCTATAACCAAGAATATAGAAGTGGACATAGAACAAGCTCTGTAACCATGAATATAGAAGTGGACATAGAACAAGCTATATAACTAAGAATATAGAAGTGGACATAGAACAAGCTCTTTAACCAAGAATATAGAAGTGGACATAGAACAAGCTCTATAACCATGAATATAGAAGCGGACATAGAACAAGCTATATAACTAAGAATATAGAAGTGGACATAGAACAAGCTCTATAACCAAGGATGTAGAAGTGGACATAGAACAAGCTCTATAACCAAGGATGTAGAAGTGGACATAGAACAAGCTCTATAACCAAGGATGTAGAAGTGGACATAGAACAAGCTCTATAACCAAGGATGTAGAAGTGGACATAGAACAAGCTCTATAACCAAGAATATAGAAGTGGACATAGAACAAGCTTTATAACCATGAATATAGAAGTGGACATAGAACAAGCTATATAACTAAGAATATAGAAGTGGACATAGAACAAGCTCTATAACCAAGAATATAGAAGTGGACATAGAACAAGCTCTATAACCAAGAATATAGAAGTGAACATAGAACAAGCTCTATAAAAATGATTTTTAACAAACATGAATAATACTGTACGAACATTGCATAGCTAAATCTATTTTTCTATTTTTGTTTTGTACTTAATGTTTTTTTTATTCTAAAAAACCTGAACAAACATGTAATCCGGACACACATTCTACATCAGTTGAGGCAACTCTCAATCAATCTTTGCCATTCTCCTGGTTTAGGATTTATGTGAATGACTTAACAGATCCGGACAGTTTCACGGTAAAACTAAATGGTTCTGCCTCATGTAACAATGAATCAAGGTTTGTAGTTAGTCAGCACGAAATTGATGTCTTTTGCTCTGGGGCTGTTCAACAAGTTACGGATTGAAGGGGCGATAGTTGCAAATATCTGCTCCATCTACATTGGCGGGGGTTGGAATGTGGCTCTCAAACAGAACACAAACCATACCGACAAATTTAATGCTTGTTATACAGGAGATGGATGTGGACCAGAGGCCGCAGTTAATGGCAAAATAAAGACCAATCTCTATGACAATGACTGCACACACACAAAATTGAGAAGTGGAACCAATCCTGTTTACTGGTATCTGAACTTTGCCACGCCCCAGAAGATTCACACCATTCGAATCTATCATCGAGCTAGCACTATGATTCGGGTAAAGAATGCCACTCTAAAGGATTTCTCTGACAGCGGTGACGTAGTGTTCCAGTATAATGATATATCATACCCTAATGTTTCTGTGAACACTATTGTAATCACTACACAAACGCCAATGGCACATATTAAGATTGGGTTCTCACTGGCCATTTCGCAGGCCGACAGTGCACTGACGGTGTGTGAGGTGCAAACATTTACAGACACCTGGATGGGCAGGCATTCTGGGTCGTTTTGTGAAGTGTGTAGTGGGTGTTGCAAAAGCTGCAACGTCATCATCGGTACGTGTCACTGCAACTGTTCACATGGGATCTATGGACACGACTGCTCCAGGTCTTGTCTCAGTGTCTGTCCTTTATGTGAGAAAAAATCAGGAAAATGCCTACAATGTAAACATCCTGGCTATACCTGTAATGACACTTGTCCCGATGGTAATTTTGGGCTACAGTGCAAACAGACGTGTTCTGATGGCTGTGACATCATATGCGACCCGGAAAGTGCAGACTGTACGTGCAAGGAAACGTACTACGGGTCAGACTGCACTCTCAAATGTCCGGATAACTGTTTCAACGACACCTGTGAACAGTCAACCGGGAACTGTACATGCAAGGGAACGTTCTATGGGTCAGACTGCACTCTCACATCTCCGGACAACTGTTTGAACGGAACCTGTGAGCAGTTAACCGGGGCCTGCGTCTCGTATGTCGATGATTCCCACGTTATGAAGAGTATGCCGACTACAACAAACCCAAGCATATGGATACCTTTCGCGATCGCTGCTCTTCTACCTCCTCTTCTCCTTCTCTTGAAGTGTATATCCGTGCTAGACGTAGCTCATATCTTAGTGGGTGTCTGCGATAGCCATGGCTGATATCTTAGTGGGTGTATATGCTGGCCATGGCTCATATCTTAGTGTGTGTCTGGGCTGGCAAGGGTTCATATCTTGGTGTGTTTCCGTGAAGCAATGGCTCATATCTTAATGTGTTTCTGTGCTAGCCATGGCTCATATCTTAATGTGTTTCTGTGCTAGCCATGGCTCTTATCTTAGTGTGTTTCTGTGCTAGCCATGGCTCATATCTTAGCTTGTGTGTGTGCTAGCCATGGCTCATATCTTAGCTTGTGTGTGTGCTAGTCATGGCTCATATCTTAGCTTGTGTGTCATGTTAGTCATATCTCATATCTTGGTGTGTCCTTGTTAATCATGTCTCATATCTTTATGTATGTCTGTGTTTAGTCATATTGAGTTATTGGTGGGCCATCATCATTGCACTCCGAACATGTCGATAGGTGCTCAGATTCCCTCCTCAGCAATTCCCTCAGTGTCCAGCGACTGACGACTCCAGTTCTATGTTGGTTGATTAGTCTTCTTACACGGCCACTAAGTTTCTCATTTCTGGCTGTGCCCACCTTAATTCCCATTTCCATCATCCGAAGAAGAGACATGGATCTGTGTTTGTCGAAGTCCTGTGCTCTTCCCACATCTCGGAGGGCATTGATGATGTCCGCCCGATCCATTGGTTGGCAGTCCTCAACGACAGCGCAGCTAGCCAACATGTCCGCTCTTTCATTTCCCCGTACTCCCGCATGTCCAGGGACAAAGACAAATGTGACCTTACGTATTTTGGATTTCTGCAACGACTCTACCCACTGCATGCGTACTGAGCCCGCCTCCACTTTTTTAATCATGCTCATCGAATCACTCAGTGTACATGCGTGGGTGTAGTCTTGTGACTCTAACCATTTGAATGCCCAGGTCACTGCCATCACCTCCATTGTCATGCTACTCGTGGTCATGGCGTATGCACCACTGTCTTCCTTGGCTATTCTGCCTGCCGAGCGTTCTGTAAATGCCCATGCACTTCTTTCGTGTCGTCTTACAGATCCGTCTGTATAGATGACTGCATCTTTCTCATCGGTGTTATCGCAGATGAGACCATTGACCTCAGCATTAACCACGACCGAGTTCTGTTCCCTACTTTTCCTGTCGAGTGTGACAATACACGAGAAAGTCCCCTTGAAAGACGTAGGCACCGGTATCCACTCCTCACCAATGCTATATTGGTAAGCCCACAGACCTGTTTGATGACATCTTCTGCTCGGCCCACCCATGATTTGCCTCTTTTTAGCCTGGCACCTTACCCTGTGTTAAGCACATGGTGCAATGGATGCTCTTTATCTGTACTAATCTTCAGGTATGCTCGTGCTCTCCAGATCTTGATTCTGTCATCCATGGTTGGAAAGTCAAGAAGATACCTCATTGCTACACAGGGCGTGTCCCTTGTACATTCCAAGATAATGCGCATGGCTTCATTTTGTATTTTCTCCAGCCTAACAATTTGAGTCGTACTGACAGTAAGAATTGCCAGGGCATACTCGATTGGTGCGAGGACTAATCCTTGGAACAGAAGAGTAAGTAGTAGCCTCTGCTCGATGTTGGCAGCTGCCATGATCTTCAAGGCAGCTAATACTTTGCTGGATTTTGTTATCACATGGTCGACGTGGTCCCGAAAACACAGGCTGCAATCAAACTTAACTCCGAGGTATGTCATCAACTTGTCCCAGGTCACCTCATCAGCTCCCATTCGTACTACCGGTGTGGTCGTATTAACGATATGATTGTTAAGGGAGAACCATGAAACTGATGCTTTATTAGGATTAACCAAGGCACCTGAAACCCCACACCAGGAAGAAATGCGATCGAGTTCATCTTGCATTGTGGAGACGATTCCCCGTCTGTTTCTTCACTGGCGATATACCAGAATATCATCAGCAAAAGTCATAGTTCTTCCCCTCCCATCCAGCTGTTGTTCCGTGATTGTTATTGTGTACACGTTAAATAGAACTGGTGACAATGGTGAGCCTTGTGGCAGCCCTGGACAAATGGATGTTGGCTCGGAAGACCAACTTCCACATCTGAGTATCACCTTCCTCTAAAACAGTGCCGCAGCGATCCATCTAATGAGGAAGGGGTGCACCGCCAGTTTGAGGAGCATATGCATGAGATATTCAAATGGTACCCTATTGTATGCATCCTCCAGATCTATAGCAGCAGCACATGCCTCTTTGTTATATCTATAACCTCAGAGTGTGGGTGGGAATACGCGTTTCTGTTCAAGGTGACAGGTAAGGACACGGGCAGCTATTTTCTCCAGCAGCTTGCCCGCAGTGTTCTGCATTGTGATGATTCTGCAGGCACTGATCTGAGAATGGTCCTTGTTTGGCTTCGGTAGCGGTAGTAAGGAGCTGTGTAGCCACTCCTCCTTAATCTGGCCACTCCGAATGCTGGCATTAAACTCATTGGCCAGTTTTGTCAAGTCGTCGTCAGCTAAATCGCATATGTCATCGTACCGAACACCATCTAGACCAGAAGCAGTGTTGTGTGACCTTTTAAGTGTCGTGCGAATGGTATTGGTTGTGATTGTGAGATCTTCTTCCAGCCCTACATCCTTACACAATTTTGACAGCGATCCCCGTATCCTCATTCTTACAGCCTCATCTCATGTGATGTTTAGTCATATCTCATATCTTAGTGTGTATCTGTGTTAGTCATATGTCATATCTTTGTGTGTGCATGTCTGGGTTAGTGATATCTCATATCTTTGTGTGCATATTTATGTTAGTCATATCTCATATCTTTGTGTGTGCATGTCTGTGTTTGTCACATCTCATATCTTTGTGTGCATGTCTATGTTAGTCATGTGACATATCTTTGCGTGTATGTCTGTGTTAGTCTTATCTCATATCTTGATGTGTGTCAGTGTTAGTCATGCCTCGTATCGCTGTGTGCATGCCTGTGTTAGTCACATCTAATATCTTTGCGTGTGCATGTCTGTGTTAGTCTCCTCTAGTGACTCGGGCAGATGTTGCTCATAAACCTGGGAGGGCCGACCATCTAAGGGCAGAATTCCCCTACAGAAAAGATAATCTGCTGCCTTGCAGGAAGATTGGGGACAATCAAAGGCTAAGGAAAGCCAACCTGAATAAAATGCTGGTTGAAACCGGATGCACTGGGCCACTGGCGCAGAACACAGTGCAACGTTTTAACGGGTGTTCAATCAGTGTGGATCTGGCAGACTCTAATTGTGATGTTCTGTCTTTGTGGGGGCGATCAACGCACTTAACCCGACAGCTGACTTCATGTGAGAGTCTGGAATCCTACTCTGATTGAGTCCTGATCGAGAGAGAGAGAGAACAAACATTAGAGCTCTCCTGATGAAGTCTTCACAATTGACATCATAACTGAGAGCCATATGTGACAAAAGATTAATGCCGACTCCATTTTCTGATGGTCTCCTCCAACCATTTCCTCTGTCTTTTTGTGCCCTGTATCTAATATTGTCATCATGAATGTTTCTAAGGTTTACTTGTTAGTGTCCCAATCACTCACGTGATCTAACTCTTGTCAAATTCCCTTATTTTAGTAATTTCCTGAGTTACGGTCCTTAGGTCACCTTATCTCTAGTGGTCTACCACATAACCATGTCTGACAAAGAAATCAATAAAGATAAAAATGCAAAGTCAGCCATGAGAGAAGCTGCTCAGTGAAACCATGAATCAATTCAGAGGAAGAGGTCTGTATACAACACTCGGAAAAAAATGACAAATAATCAACAACAGAAAAAAAAACCTTTTATTAGTATTAATTTATTTGTATTCATTTATTATTATTCATTTATTTTTATTCATTTATTTGTATTCATTTATTGTTATTCATTTATTCTTCTTCTTCTACCTTTTTAGCTCCCAGTGGAGCATAGGTCTTCAACAAACACTTTCCAAGTCGTTCTGTTTTTTGCAATTCTTTTAAGATCATTCCATGTCTTCCCCATCATCTTCATCTCTGCTTCTATCTGTCTTCTCTAAGAATTCCTTGGTCTTCCTCTTTGTCTTTTCCCCTGGGGATTCCAAAAAAGGGCCTGTTGTGTAATACTCTCAGTTGGCTTCTGTAGTGTGTGTCCTATCCAGCGCCATCGTCTTCACTGTATCTCTTTATCCACTGGTATTTGACTGGTACATTTCCATAATTCTATGTTAGTGATTTTGTCCTGCCATTTCCATCCTTTTATCCTGTGTAAACATCCATTAATGAAAGTCTGTATCTTCGTGATTGTCAATTTTGTTGTTCTCCATGTTTCACAGCCATATAATAGGATCGCCTTAACATTCGAGTTGAAAATTTTTATTTTGTATTTAACCTAATTTCTTTGGATTTCCATATGTTTCCCAGTGCAATGAAAGCTCCTCTTGCTTTTGATATCCTTATTTTGGTATTATTTTATGTTCCTCCCTCTTTATCTATATTACTGAACCTTTCAAAAAACCTTTTATTTTTATTCATTTATTATTATTCATTTATTATTATTTATTATTATTATTCATTTATTATTATTATTCATTTATTATTATTATTCATTTATTATTATTATTCATTTATTATTATTCATTTATCATTATTCATTTATTATTAATTATTCATTTTCATTTATTATTATTTGTCTTCAGTGAAGCTGGACAGTTACTATTTGAAGATGGAAGACATAAATGGCTGTGCAGACATACACAACCACAAAAACTGGAGTCTGAAATATTTCAACATATAAAACAAGATCTAGGGTTGCATGCCAGATTTATCTGGACATCACCAAATTTATTTCATCACAACAGTGGTATTATACTTAGTGATTACTTATTAAGGACATACCAGTGGTATTATACTTAGTGATTACTTATTAAGGACATACCAGTGGTATTATACTTAGTGATTACTTATTAAGGACATACCAGTGGTATTATACTTAGTGATTACTTATTAAGGACATTCTAGTGGTCATAATTTCAACAACCTGAGGTAACAATGACACAAACTTCATCACTAAGAGTGAGGAACACTGGGTGGTCTAGAGATAAGACATCAGCCCCTGGACAGGAAGATCCTGGATTCAAACTCCCCTCCCCTCCCCACAGGTAGCCAAATTTATGTCAACTTCTAATCCATGGTTTACTTTACCCTCCCCTGGTCTCAGGGTCATCAAATCTGATGTCTAGCCCTCTCAGAAAATGGCAAGAATCAGGAGGTCACATGTTCATGTTAAAGAACAGCAGTTAAGTCAAAGAAAGTAGGTCAAAGGTGGCAGCTGCTTGGGCAAGAATGGTTCAGCAACACCGGGTCAGGATGTGTCCAGCCTTGAGGCACAAATAGCGTGGGTGGCTGTGACGTAAACTAGTGACACATTTACATAGTGGGTGAACACTGAGAAGAAGTGTCTAGAGTGGAAGTGACAGAAAATGTTTGACATTAAAGTGACTGGTAGTCACACACAGAAAATGTTTGACATTAAAGTGACTGGTAGTCACATACAGAAAATGTTTGACATTAAAGTGACTGATAGTCACACACAGAAAATGTTTGACATTAAAGTGACTGATAGTCACATACAGAAAATGTTTGACATTAAAGTGACTGGTAGTCACATACAGAAAATGTTTGACATTAAAGTGACTGGTAGTCACACACAGAAAATGTTTGACATTAAAGTGACTGATAGTCACATACAGAAAATGTTTGACATTAAAGTGACTGGTAGTCACATACAGAAAATGTTTGACATTAAAGTGACTGATAGTCACATACAGAAAATGTTTGACATTAAAGTGACTGATAGTCACACACAGAAAATGTTTGACATTAAAGTGACTGGTAGTCACACACAGAAAATGTTTGACATTAAAGTGACTGATAGTCACACACAGAAAATGTTTGACATTAAAGTGACTGGTAGTCACACACAGAAAATGTTTGACATTAAAGTGACTGGTAGTCACACACAGAAAATGTTTGACATTAAAGTGACTGGTAGTCACACACAGAAAATGTTTGACATTAAAGTGACTGGTAGTCACACACAGAAAATGTTTGACATTAAAGTGACTGGTAGTCACATACAGAAATAAACTATTACAACTGTAATTAACATTGTGTGTGGCCCTTTTCGTCTTGTCAGACGGTCTAGTGGAGGCTATTGTGTATTTTTTTGAGGTATTGTTTTTGCCGAACAGCTTCTCTCGTGGCTAATTCTACCAATGTTTGACAAACACACGAGGTCACATAATGAACAAGTCAGGCTCACTGGTCCACAGGGTTACCATCCTTTTTCTTCAGTCTTTTCTCTTCTAAGTTTTGTCTTAGCACAGTCTCAAAAGTTGTTATACCGTTCCTTATACATGCTCTCCATGATGTGCGATCACTTGCCAGATGTTGCCAGTCGTTTTCACAGATGGAGAAGTCTTTCAGAGATGATTTGCAGATATCTCTATATCGTAGTTTGGGTCTGCCGATTTGTCTTTTCCCGTGTGTTAGTTCACCATATAGTATTTGCCTAGGGATGCGCTTTTCTTCCATTCGTTGAACATGCCCTAGCCATCTTAGTCTTCGACTTCTGAGCATCGACATGATTGTTGGGGTCTTAGCACGTTGCAGGACAGTTAAGTTGGTTATTTTGTCCTGCCATTTGATGTGCATTATTTTGCGGAGACATAGCATGTGGAAGACATTTAGTCTTTTTTCCTGGTTTGAGTATGTTGTCCAGGTTTCGGATCCATATAGTAGTGTGCTAAGCACACATGTTTGATATATTAAAAGTTTAGTCTTTTGAGTTAGTTTCGAGTTGTTCCATGCCCTTTCCATGAGTTTGCCGAAGGTCGTGGCTGCCTTACCAATTTGACAGTTTATTTCTTCATCAAGAGAGATGGTTTGCGTAACTGTGGATCAAAGATATGTAAATTTCTGTACTGCTTCTAGTGGGCAGTCTTTTAGAGTAATAAATAGAGGTTTGATGTCACCTTGATTTAGTATTACTGTCTTCTGAACGTTAATTGACAGTGAAAAAAGGTCACATGTTTTGACCAGGTTGTTGATCAGGGATTGTAGGGTGGCTTCACTATGAGCGACTAGGGCTGCATCGTCGGCAAATAAAAATTCTTTAAGTAGGGCAACATTTGTTTCGGTTTTTGCTCTTAGTCGTGCTAGGTTGAATAGTGAGCCATCTGGTCTTGTGCGAATGTAAATATCTCCTGAGCTGTTTTCGAAGGCGTAATTTAGGAGGGCAGCAAAAAATATACCAAAAAGGGTGGGAGCGAGGACACATCCCTGTTTCACTCCTTATTATGTACAGCAAAGCCTACTCCATGTATATGTGGTTTTTCGGGGCTTAGGCCTTGCCAGAAAAAAGTATAATTTTCTTCCTTTACAGAGCCACAGTCTGAGAGTCTTGTTTCTTGTAGGGCAGCAATATCAACATGTAGCCTATTTAGTTCTTTATCTATGAGTGCTGTTGTTCTAATTTGTCCTTCTTTCAGTGTGTTTGCTTTGGCAAGTCCAGGGCACATGGTCCTTACGTTCCATGTGCCAAGTTTAAACATTGGTAATTTCTTCCTCATTTCACTTTGCCTACTCTGCCTGGGCACGGAATATGGAGATAGTGTTTTATCCAGTCGCACTATCCCCCTCTCGACTTCATTTCAAGGATTTCCGAAGGAGGGACGAAGTCCATAAATAACATTATAACTACTATAACTATTTTATTAGCTTCTCTTCTACTTCTGTAAGTTTTGTAACTTTATTTCTGGCAATTCATTTGTAACTGATTGTTATCATTATTATTGATCGTTGTAACAAAGAAAAAGACATCTCCTAAATGATAGTTCACGTAAATGTGGCAGTATTACAACAGGTCAATGGATTGAAATTGCTGGGAATGTTTTTTAACCTCAGATGGTATATGGACAACAGAGGTGAGGCGAGCTCAGAAAAGCAACACTCCAAGGAATGAGAAAAGATATATGCAATCCATCTTTGACAATGGAGATAAGAAAAGATATATACAATCCATCTTTGATAATGGAGATAAGAAAAGATATATGCAATCCATCTTTGATAATGGAGATAAGAAAAGATACAGTCGAACCTGTCTAAGGCGACCATTCACGGGACTTTCAAAAACTGGTCCCATAGGACAGGTGGTCCTGCCTCACAGGTTTCACATAATAAATAGAGCGATAAAAAAAATTTTATCCTAAGCACTATGAAAACTAACCTGCAAATCAGCGTAATCCATGAGTAGAACATAGTGCACATGTCGGTCTACAATAGCCACTGGTTGGACACTTTTCATAAAACACGATAGTTAAACACACAAAAATAAAACACACATACACAGATTCCACTTATACTGTACATGTATCACTTTTGACTTGAAAAAAAATCCAATATGGTAGTCTGTTGTTTGACAGATGAAATAAACGATAAGTTCAATTTTTCTCTCAAGTCCATGATAACGTCTAGTATGTCAGATCTCCCGTTTGTTATTGAATAGGTGCGCAGAAGCTCCAAAGCATTATGTGCATCTGCGATAGTGTATGTTTTCTCAATGTCAGTAGAATCTTGTTCGTTGTCTGATTCACTATTCACATCCTCAGCAGCTAAAATTGCAGTGGCAGGAAGATCCCAGTTTGTTTCTATTGTGTTGCAAGTTTGGAGCCCTGAATCAATCATGGAGATGTCTGTCAATTGGTATCCAAACAATTCTTTTGAAAGGTTATCCAAAGCAGTAGAAATTGCAGTAGAAACAATTTGCACGTCGGTCTTTGATGCAGATTCCATGTGCGTCAGAGAATATGCGTGTGTTTCAGCAGGACAATGAAAACCTGCTTTACAGAAACACTTAAGGATGGTTGAGTTGTCCACTTCTTTCCATGCTGCAGCAATCCAGTAGACTACATCCAGTAAATTGACCTGTTTCATGAGTTCGGTTCCGGAAGCATCCTTGTTTGATTCCATGACTGTGATAAGATGTAGAAGCTGTTTTTGTCTAAACTTTAATTTAAATGTCTGAATGACACCCTGGTCTAGGGGTTGAACTAATGCAGTTGTGTTGGGTGGCAGAAACTGCAGCTTAACATTCTGTAGTTCGATCTTGGGATGACAGGTAGCGTTGTCAACAAATAAAATAATGTGGCGCTTTTTTTTCTGCATCTTACGGTCAAAACTTTTCAGCCAATCTTCAAATATAGCTGCAGTCATCCATGCCTTTTTGTTGTTTCTGTAAATCACTGGCAGTGTGTTTATGTTGATGTTTTTAAAAATCCTAGGGTTAGCTGCTTTCCCAATCACTAAAGCCGGTTCTCGTTCCCCCAACATGTTAGTGCATAGCATCACTGTTATTCGCTCTTTGCTTTTTTTACCCCCAGCGCATTTTTCTCCTTTGACAAAAATGTTTTGTCCGTAGTCGCTTTGAAAAATAACCCGGTTTCATCTAAATTAAAAATGTCTTGAGCAGCGTAACCATAGCATATCTCGGATAATTTAGAAGTCCAGTCAGCCGCAGCACTCATATCTGAATCACCGACTTCGCCACATTGCTTACCAAACACAAGATTGTGTCTTTTAATGAAGGCCTCTAACCAGCCGTTCGATGCTTTAAAGACTGAGTTTTCCAATTCTTTTGCAAACTGTAAAGCTCGTTCTTTGATCATCGGCCCAGATAACGGAATTTTTCGTGCAAGTGCTGATTGACACCATTTCCAACAAAGTGTATTTATGTCTTCATTTCCCGTTTTCCTGCTATTCCTTCTTTTCATACTTGGTGCATTATTTTCAAAGTCATTCATATACTCGGCTTTTCTCTTTAACGTACGTAAAATCTGTGTCTTTCCCACTCCAAACTGTTCTGCCAATAATCGCGAACTTTTACCTTGCTGATTTTGTCGAATCACTGATATTCGTTCTTCCAGCGTTAATGCTTTTGGTTTTACACTTTTGACACTGGCCATTTCCTATATTGTGTGTAACACTTTTAAAATCCACAAAAATAATTCACTGAGATACTGTACATGTACATGAATACACTCTAAGCGGGCAATGACTAATTCTTTAGTTAATTCCTGTAATTTATACGGGCCACGCAATGGTCTACTCTGGTCTAGACGGAACCGCGAAGTGATGTCACTTCACGAATCATAGATCTGTGTCTGCACCAGTATTGACTGATAAACGTAACACGTCCTACTGTAATCTGGGACTCACTAAATACGGGAAAACATCAACACCTGTAGACACCTGTGTCGATCGTTTATAGCTCCCAGCGAGACGAAGGACTGGCTGGTCGTCGTAAACGGGATAAATAACATTGGCGGCGGTTAATTAGCCTGGTCTCTGGTCGCGTCATACGGTGAGCGCCGTAATCAGTGTTAGCATATAGTAAAAAACTCGGGGAAATTGTAGACCCGGTCCTATAACCAGGGAAACGCTTTAAACAGGTGGTCCTAAGACCAGGTTCGACTGTATATGCAATCCATCTTTGATAATGGAGATAAGAAAAGATATATACAATCCATCTTTGACAATGGAGATAAGAAAAGATATATACAATCCATCTTTGATAATGGAGATAAGAAAAGATATATAAAATCCATCTTTGAAAATGGAGATAAGAAAAGATATATGCAATCCATCTTTGACAATGGAGATAAGAAAAGATATATACAATCCATCTTTGACAATGGAGATAAGAAAAGATATATACAATCCATCTTTGACAATGGAGATAAGAAAAGATATATGCAATCCATCTTTGATAATGGAGATAAGAAAAGATATATACAATCCATCTTTGACAATGGAGATAAGAAAAGATATATGCAATCCATCTTTGACAATGGAGATAAGAAAAGATATATGCAATGCATCTTTGATAATGGAGATAAGAAAAGATATATGCAATCCATCTTTGACAATGGAGATAAGAAAAGATATATATACAATCCATCTTTGACAATGGAGATAAGAAAAGATATATGCAATCCATCTTTGATAATGGAGATAAGAAAAGATATATACAATCCATCTTTGATAATGGAGATAAGAAAAGATATATGCAATCCATCTTTGATAATGGAGATAAGAAAAGATATATACAATCCATCTTTGACAATGGAGATAAGAAAAGATATATGCAATCCATCTTTGACAATGGAGATAAGAAAAGATATATGCAATCCATCTTTGACAATGGAGATAAGAAAAGATATATGCAATCCATCTTTGACAATGGAGATAAGAAAAGATATATGCAATCCATCTTTGATAATGGAGATAAGAAAAGATATATGCAATCCATCTTTGACAATGGAGATAAGAAAAGATATATGCAATCCATCTTTGACAATGGAGGTAAGAAAAGATATATACAATCCATCTTTGACAATGGAGATAAGAAAAGATATATGCAATCCATCTTTGATAATGGAGATAAGAAAAGATATATACAATCCATCTTTGACAATGGAGATAAGAAAAGGAGATCTCAAGAATTATACAGAGTCAGTCTTGACATCTGGAAGTCGTGTCTAGACAATTTGAAAATTGACATGCAAGTCATTGGAGGACATAGAAATGTGGCTTTACAGAAGAATTGTGAGAATACAATGGACAGCGATATGGAATAATGAAGACATTCTAAATGAGGCCAAATAAAAAAGTAAGCTTTTTTTTTAGAAAATTAGGTGGAAGCAATGTCAACATCGGATGGAATCAATGTTAACATCAGGTTGAACCAATGTCAACATCAGGGGGAAGCAATAACAACATCAGGGAGAAGCAATAACAACATCAGGGGGAAGCAATAAAAACATCAGGGGGAAGCAATAAAAACATCAGGGGGAAGCAATAACAGCATCAGATGGAAGCAATAACAACATCAGGTGGAAGCAATAACAACATCAGGTGGAAGCAATAACAACATCATGGGGGAAGCAATAATAACATCAGGTGGAAGCAATAACAACATCAGGGTTAAGCAATAACAACATCAGATGGAAGCAATAACAACTTCAGGGGGAAGCAATAACAACATCAGGTGGAAGCAATAACAACATCAGGGGAAGCAATAACAGCATCAGATGAAAGCAATAACAGAATCAGATGGAAGCAATAACAGCATCAGGGGGAAGCAATAACAGCATCAGGGGGAAGCAATAACAACATCAGGTGGAAGCAATAACAACATCAGGGTTAAGCAATAACAACATCAGATGGAAGCAATAACAACATCAGGGGAAGCAATAACAACATCAGGTGGAAGCAATAACAACATCAGGGGGAAGCAATAACAGCATCAGATGAAAGCAATAACAGAATCAGATGGAAGCAATAACAGCATCAGGGGGAAGCAATAACAACATCAGGGGGAAGCAATAACAACATCAGGGGGAAGCAATAACAACATCAGGGGGAAGCAATAACAGAATCAGATGGAAGCAATAACAACATCAGGGGAAGCAATAACAACATCAGGGGGAAGCAATAACAACATCAGGGGAAGCAATAACAGCATCAGGGGGAAGCAATAACAACATCAGGGGGAAGCAATAACAGCATCAGGGGGAAGCAATAACAACATCAGATGGAAGCAATAACAACATCAGGGGGAAGCAATAACAACATCAGGAGGAAGCAATAACAACATCAGGTGGAAGCAATAACAACATCAGGAGGAAGCAATAACAACATCAGGTGGAAGCAATAACAGTATCAGGGTGGAAGCAATAACAACATCAGGAGGAAGCAATAACAACATCAGGTGGAAGCAATAACAGTATCAGGGGGAAGCAATCATCCTTCATTGGCTAAGTGAAAGGAGCAGCTGGATGTGACACATGAAAAAATTGAAAGAAAAAAGGAAATAGAAAGGACAATTAGTTTCAGTGAATGGTTTTGTAGGAATTCCAAAACAGAATTGATAGAGAGAAATTGTGTGAAGATAGAAAGTTGTGGAGAGACATGATGGCCCACATTAACAAGCATGGCACTGACACTGGCTTGACACTCTATTTACTGAATGCTCACCTTTCACCTTTAACCCTCTTAATACTGTCCTGGCCCTTGTACTCAAGGGCATCGCCAGAGATGAAGTCTTCAAGGCTTGGACCATCACTCAAACTTTCTTTCTGATCTTTGGTGAGTTTGGCATACTGCCTCCTTAACAATATTGAGTAGCTACACAAGGACTTGCAAAGAGCTTCCTGTTAACACAAAAGTAAGTAAAAAAGTAAAGTACCCCCGTCACGCCAAGTGTCGTATAGGGAAATATGGTGTTAGTGACCCTATATTTTACACACCTTCAGCACATGATTTTTGGGGTAATGTGGTCGGTATTACGCCAGTGCTGCTTTACTTTCCCATAAAAAAATCCGGAACCCATTTAAGGCTGGGTGAACCCGGAAGCCGTCGGTTGGGATCGAACCCTACCCCTTGTACTTTGTAGTCCAGTTCACTAACCAATGAGCTATCGCGGCTCCGTGTTAACACAAAGAACAGGTATATTTAGAATTGAATTGTTTTGACTAGCACAAGTTGCCTCTGGCAGTCTCTGACATGAGCTATTTTAAAACTGTTCTAACATCAAGTTGGATGTTCATGTTGTGACTTCTATTGTCTCACTTCTAACTGTTGCACTTATCATGTACTCTATTGTTTCACTACTAACTGTTGCACTTATCATGTACTCTATTGTCTCACTACTAACTGTTGCACTTATCATGTACTCTATTGTGTCACTACTAACTGTTGCACTTATCATGTACTCTATTGTTTCACTACTAACTGTTGCACTTATCATGTACTCTATTGTCTCACTACTGATTGTTGCACTTATCATGTACTCTATTGTCTCACTACTGATTGTTGCACTTATCATGTACTCTATTGTCTCACTACTGATTGTTGCACTTATCATGTACTCTATTGTCTCACTACTGATTGTTGCACTTATCATGTACTCTATTGTCTCACTACTAACTGTTGCACTTATCATGTACTCTATTGTTTCACTACTAACTGTTGCACTTATCATGTACTCTATTGTCTCACTACTGATTGTTGCACTTATCATGTACTCTATTGTCTCACTACTGATTGTTGCACTTATCATGTACTCTATTGTCTCACTACTGATTGTTGCACTTATCATGTACTCTATTGTCTCACTACTGATTGTTGCACTTATCATGTACTCTATTGTCTCACTACTGATTGTTGCACTTATCATGTACTCTATTGTCTCACTACTAACTGTTGCACTTATCGTGTACTCTATTGTCTCACTACTGATTGTTGCACTTATCATGTACTCTATTGTGTCACTACTGACTGTTGCACTTATCATGTACTCTATTGTCTCACTACTGATTGTTGCACTTATCATGTACTCTATTGTGTCACTACTGACTGTTGCACTTATCATGTACTCTATTGTCTCACTACTGACTGTTGCACTTATCATGTACTCTATTGTGTCACTACTGACTGTTGCACTCATGTACTCTATTATCTCACTACTGACAGAAGCACATATGTACTCTATTGTCTCACTACTAACTGTTGCACTTATCATGTACTCTGTTGTCTCACTACTAACTGTTGCACTTATCATGTACTCTGTTGTCTCACTACTAACTGTTGCACTTATCATGTACTCTATTGTCTCACTACTAACTGTTGCACTTATCATGTACTCTATTGTCTCACTACTCATTGTTGCACTTATCATGTACTCTATTATCTCACTACTAACTGTTGCACTTATCATGTACTCTATTATCTCACTACTAACTGTTGCACTTATCATGTACTCTATTGTCTCACTACTAACTGTTGCACTTATCATTTACTCTAAATTGGTGACTATGATGATAGTGTGATTGTTACTCCAAGGAGTAACTGGAAGGGAACCAATTTCAATTTCCAGAATTTTCTTTTCAGACTGACAAGGTTTCAGGGTTTACCAAACTTCTAAAAATGGGTACCAGGGTTCACCAAACTCCAAAAAAGGGTACCAGAACTTTTTTTTATGGAACATAAGCGTATCCTGACATGATCATATCTCTCAAAAATGTGCAGTTTGTCATGAAAAAAATCCGGTCATTACATTGCCCATGTCTACAAAGTAGATGAGAAGAGAACGTTTACGTTGACTTCATAAAAACTGACATCAAGTGGACATAAAACAAATCATTATTTGACAATGGACATGACTTGGATGAAAATAAAAAAAAGTGAAGATAAACTTAGTTTGTGGGTAGAAGACAGCTCGCTCTCATACCTTCCATGTGATACGTTTTTCCTGTATTTAATATGCTTTTTATGTTTTTTTTTTTACAGCTTGTACTCGCAATTAATAAGGGAAAAAGACCATTTATTTTTGTGAAATTCCTCATTTCATTTCTTATTAAAATTACTCTACACATACAATATATTGAAAACTCTTCGTTGACTAATTCTAGAAGCTGAGAAAAGCCAAAACAAAACAAGTTACAGAGAACAAGCAAAAAGACTTGCATTTAACTGGAGATATCTCATGTAGTGTTAACTATATTTTTCTACTCAGAAAGTTGCTGTAAACGCCCCACATTTTAATGCATTTAACTGGAGATATCACACAACTATAGTGTAACTAAATATACATCAGGTGAATGGTCAAGAAAGAAAATATCTTCAACCCAAAGTAGTTTTCTGTTTCCTTTTTAGTTGTCAATTGTGGTCTAATTTAACCTAGAAGACTTGATCTAAGATTGAACGTGTTGCCAAGAAGTAGGCAAAACCCCCAAGACATAATAGAAGATTAACACTAGGGCACCCCCCCGACTGTGTTCCCATCGAGAGAAAGTTGAAAGCATTTCATTATTGCCATAATCACGCTAAAAACTGTCACATGGTAGTTTCAAGATAAAGCATTCACAAGGCAGAACCACAACTGAATGCAGTAGATGTGCTTTTTTAATCATTTAAAAATTATTAATTTAAACTCGTTAAACAGAGCTGCAGAAAACAATTGTACATTTATTTTCACAAAATTTGAGTGACCGACTTATCTCTGCCTATTAATTCACATCAAAATAATAATTTTTAAGGAAGGGGAGCATCTCAATCTGCGCTAAGAAAGCAAGGCACCAGCCACATGATAATATCATATTCAATGTTAGTCAAATCACTCGCTTCTGTCAATAGATTTGCATTTTTTCAATTTTTAATAATTAATTTACTGGACAATATTGAAAAAAAAAAAACAAGATTTTTAAATTTAGCTCTAATTTAAAGTTAAACATAAATGATGGCACAAAGAAATCTGATGACGATCATTGTACATGGTGAAGTTGTCGATGTCGTGCTGAGTCTAAATAACTTGCAGAAACTATTATTATTGTTAATATTTTAATATTTATTATTAAATAAATTAACACTTACAACTGACATGTACATTTCTTTTGTTCATTTGTACAGGTTTTTTTATCTGGTGTACAGGTTCACCTAAAAAATATATGGAAGGCGTGCACACTCTCCAACTTCCATCCATTCATGTAAATGAAGATTTGATTGTGATTCACTGCCAGGTTGTGTAGGTCTTGTTTGTTTGGAATGTTTAAATTAGGACCACTTCACATATGACGCTAATCTATTTCACATATGACGCTAATCTATTTCACATATGACGATAATCTATTTCACATATGACAATAATCTGTTTCACATATGATGCTAATCTATTTCACATATGACGATAATATATTTCACATATGATGATAATCTATTTCATACATGACGATAATCTATTTCACACATGACGATAATCTATTTCACACATGACGATAATCTATTTTACATATGATGATAATCTATTTCACATATGATGATAATCTATTTCACATATGATGATAATCTATTTCACATAAGATGATAATCTATTTCACATATGATGATAATCTATTTCACATACGATGATAACACTAGTAAGTGATCAGTAATAATTAGTGACAGAACAAACAAAATAAAAAATAAATAAATATAATTTATACATAAACTATACAAATCAATCATTATTTCATTTCGGAAAATAAACTTTAAACATAAATTCATAGTAACTGATTGTCTTATATCAAGTGTAGTCACTGGATGATTCTGACAGCAGGTTATATTCTATCTATTGTCTTGTTGAGCCGAAGATGGCACATAGGGCAGAACCACAATTTCAAAACAGAAACCTTGCGTGCCAAAGTGGCACATATTGCAGAGATCACTGCTCTAAAATATATGGCACTGTTTCTATAACAATACTTTTTATAATGACAGCTTGTCAAGCCATCGATCAACCTCCTTAGTTGCCTCTTACAACATGCCTGGAAGGTCACAGTGTCACTATTCTTTACTTCCCTCATAATGAGGAAGTCACATTGATCGAGAAGGGGATACGAGCAAAGAAATTAGAATCAGACTGGCTAAAGCAGCAATGTCTTTCAGAAGCCTTGAAAAGTTGTGGAAATCAAAACTCATTAGCACAAACACAAAACTTAGGCTATTCAAATCAAATGTACTATCAACCCTTACGTATGCGTGTGAAAGCTGGAAAACAACAAGAGATATAGAAACAAAGTTGAACGCATTCGAAAATAAATGTCTAAGGAAAATACTTGGTATAGAATGGAACGAATTCAAAACAAACGAGGAAATTAGAGAAATCGCCAATCAACCACTAATATCTTCAGTAATAAAGAAAAGACGATGGTCATACGTTGGACATGTGATGAGAAGAGATAATAATCGAATAGCAAAGCAAGCCCTCATATGGGAACAACAGGTAAAAGAAAAAGAGGAAGACCCAGGGAGACACTGAGAAGAACATTGATGAGAGAGGCAAGAGCAGCAGGAATCGGCTCCCTCAATGAGATAGAACTGCTTGCACAGAACAGAGACAGATGGCGAGATTTGATAAATATCTTTAAAAGAAAACTGCTAGAACAAAAATTCATATAGGAGAAGGTGTATCTTGGTCTACGCCCTATGGGCCGGTTACGGCTCGAAAGGTCAATAGATAGATAGATAGATAGATAATGAGGCCCCGGTAACACACAGGAACAGGTTATATTAGTAATTTTAAAAATAATAAAATAAAGAGCCCCATCACGCCAAGTGGCGTATGGGGAAAATGGTGATAGTGACCATAATTTTTAAAGACCTCCGGCAAATGATTTTTGGGGTCATGTGGTCAGTATTATGCCTGTGCTGCCTTACTTTCCCAGAAAAAATCCAATACCCATCTGAGGCTGGGTGCGCCCAGAAGCCGCCGATCCAGATCTAACCCGACCTCTTGTCCTTTGTAGTCTAGTTCACTAACCACTGAGTTATTGCAGCTCCCAGGTAATATTAGGCATATCGGTAATTATGCTGGACCCAAAGGCTAATAATAACTTTCACCTCCGACTGTTGGAGTTCCCTGCAAATTTGTGTGCAGCAAACAAGGCTATGGCGGTGGGAAAATGCCCAAAATAGGTCTTTGCTTATATCAAGAATTTCTAAAAGGTACTAATTTGTGTTACACCTATTTATACATATGAATGAAGGTCACACAATCCCTGATGTGATTTCTGTACATTTAGGCAAATTGATGTACAGACGTGAACGTGGTATTTTTTTTTAATGTTTAAATCATGGGCTATCAAACTATTTTCATAATTTATAAAAAAAATGTTCTTAAAATATGTTATACAGACAGTGGTAGAGTAGTTATGTAGTCTAGAGTGAGTGTGTAGACAGACACATAGTCTAGAGTGAGTAAAAGACATATAGGGTCTACAGTGAGTGTAGACACATAGTCTAGAGTGAGTGTACAAACATAGTCTCGAGTGGGTGTAGACACATAGTCTAGAGTGAGTGTAGATACATAGTCTAGAGTGAGTGTAGAAACATAGTCTAGAGTGGGTGTAGAAACATAGTCTAGAATGAGGTAGACACATAGAGTCTAGAGTGAGTGTAGCCACATAGAGTCTAGAGTGAGTGTAGACACATAGTCTAGAATGAGGGTAGACACATAGTCTAGAGTGAGTGTAGCCACATAGAGTCTAGAGTGAGTGTAGACACATAGTCTAGAGTGAGTGTAGCCACATAGAGTCTAGAGTGAGTGTAGACACATAGTCTAGAGTGAGTGTAGCCACATAGAGTCTAGAGTGAGTGTAGACACATAGTCTAGAATGAGTGTAGCCACATAGAGTCTAGAGTGAGTGTAGACACATAGTCTAGAATGAGGGTAGACACATAGAGTCTAGAGTGAGTGTAGACACATAGTCTAGAATGAGTGTAGCCACATAGTCTAGAGTGAGTGTAGACATAGTCTAGACTCTAGAGTGAGTGTAGCCACATAGAGTCTAGAGTGAGTGTAGACACATAGTCTAGAGTGAGTGTAGCCACATAGAGTCTAGAGTGAATGTAGACACATAGTCTAGAATGAGGGTAGACACACATATTCAGTCTAACCATGATGTTGTCATTTTTTTCAATGTCAACCCACTCACTATTGAATATTATTATATTATATATAAATATAAGATGTAAAGATGTTAGTTTAAATAAATAATACATATAACACAAGCGTAAATAGCAAGAAACTGCGATAGCTTCACTGACAAAAGCGAAGGGTTTATAATGTAAATTCCCCGACTGCACTTACACATGACTGGAGGCCAAGTTTGATCGAAATAGAACTCAAGATGGGTTTGTTATTGAGGACGGCCGCCATGATAGAACGACAAGGGGAGATGATCGTTTACCTTGAGTTTGTTGTTAGAGTTGTTGTCCATGGCGTCTCTACATTTGTTCTCCCCATTTGGTTTACTATATGTGCTTCTGTAGACGGACCTTAGTTCTCCCCATAGTTTACTATATGTGCTTCTGTAGACGGACCTTAGTTCTCCCCATAGTTTACTATATGTGTTTCTGTAGACGGACCTTAGTTCTCCCCATAGTTTACTATATGTGCTTCTGTAGACGGAACTTAGTTCTCCCCATAGTTTACTATATGTGCTTCTGTAGACGGACCTTAGTTCTCCCCATAGTTTACTATATGTGCTTCTGTAGACGGACCTTAGTTCTCCCTATAGTTTACTATATGTGCTTCTGTAGACGGACCATTAGTTCTCCCCATAGTTTACTATATGACACTATATGTGCTTCTGTAGACGGACCTTAGTTCTCCTCATAGTTTACTATATGTGCTTCTGTAGACGGACCTTAGTTCTCCTCATAGTTTACTATATGTGCTTCTGTAGACGGACCTTAGTTCTCCCCATGTCTTACTATATGTAAAAAAAAAAAAGAAAAAAAAAATAAAGAGGCCCCGTAACGCCATGTGGTGTATAGGGAATATGGTGTTAGTGACCATAAATTTTACAGACCTTCAGCACATGATTTTTGGGTTGTGGTCGATATTACGCCCGTGCTGCTTTACTTTCCCAGAAAAAATCCGGTACCCATTTAAGGCTGGGTGAACCCGGAAGCCGTTGGTTGGGATCGAGCCCTACCTCTTGTCCTTTGTAGTCCAGTTCACTAATCACTGAGCTATCGCGGCTCCCTTCTTACTGTGTGTGGTTAGTCCATTGACAGTCGGGACAAAGACCGACGGACGTCTGGAAAGACAGATGACACTGGGAAAGACCAGGACCAACGACTGACCGGGCCGGCACCACGCCAGCTGATAACCTACTATAGTCCGTTCAGAATTCATAATCACACCTGAATTAGTTTTGCGTGATAACTGCTTGTTATTTTGGTTTCAACTTTTGCATGCAATCTTAGAATATTAATGACGCAAAGATTTTGGTATTTTTTATTCCACAAACACAACAGATTTTGCACATCAGCGAATTCCTTTGATCTTTTATGACGATATCACACAAGTTGATTCAAATTTTAGAGCTTACAGTAATCTTGTTTAATTTTCCAGTTTACTGCAATTCTTGTCAGAGGCGTATCTACATAATGCTTATTGTGGGTGTTGTTCGTTATGTGTATTTGCAAACATGAATTCAATTGGTTACAATTAGTCTTGTCCTTCGGTCACCATTAGACCCCAGGACGTCCTAACTGCAGCTGAATTGAATTCATCTTAATGTTAATCATTCCAATCTGAAGATTCCAAGAGGTTGATAATCATTACTGGCTGGACAAATAGTAATCCATCTCATTTCCAGTACTCATCTTCCACCCGCAGCACATGTTCAACACACTTCTTCCAGAACGGAATGTCTATTTTTGAGAGACTCGCGTGTCAGAACTTCAACATCACACATTTTAAACGTCCTGTTCTGTTCTGCAACTTGTCCTTTGACGTGAGCCCAGACAAGTTCGATTGGATTAAGGTGCGCATGATATGCAGGGAGTCGAAGAGAGGTGTGGCCGTATTTCTCAATGATTGTGTCAACATGGTACACCTTTTTCTTATTCGTATTCTTCACAAGTTGTAACAATTCGGGTTTTAAATATGTGTCGTCAAATTGACATTTTCATTCGCAAGCCATGTCCTAATTTGCTCTTTTGTATTTGATGCAGTAGGCACTTTGTCTTCCTCTGATACGACATTGTGGTATGATGTATTATCCATGACTATGCATGCAGGTCTCTCCAGGATTGGTAAAAGATCGTTCTCCAACCAGCGCCTGAAAATGTTTCCATTCATTTCAGTATGGTAGTCCCTACCGTCGGTACTTTTTGATTGGAAAATAAGTCCTGCATCATGGACAAGGCCGTTTTCAGTGCTTCCAGCATGCGTTAATATAATGCGCTGGCCTTTGCTGCTCGGAATTGTTCTTTTGTGAGTTTGCCATTTACTGACTGCCATTCTTTAGCATAGGTGTGGTGTGCGTTGACCCATGATTCGTCCAATATACAATATCATACCGTTCACGTATTCTCACGTGTTCACGTGTCACGTTTTATGACATCCATGTCAAAGCTGTCGATTTCCTTTTCCTTCCTTGATTGACATGAGTGCACTTTGAGTCGTGTTTAATCCAACGAGAAAATGACGATCTATTAAGACCAAGCGCGAGTTGCGTTCGTCTCTCTGGGTCATGAATATCACAATATAAAATGTCCCATCTTGGTTCCCTAAGGAAGTGCTGATATAGTAAAAAAGTAACCTTTTGCATAGTTATAAATTTGCATTTCAAACTCATTGTAATTTAGATATAAATGTTGGTATTTAAAGTCAACAAATTGTCTACTGAGTCTTCACAAAATTAATAAAGATACGCCTTCCCTTCGGTAATTAATGCCCCGGCCGTGGTGCGTCATGCCGTTCAATAACAATTCAGTTTTGTGCACGGGATTTTCCTGAAGTTAGTGTTTCTGCAATAGCCAAACTATTTTACGTGAACGACTGCACCAAATTAATGTATATATCCTAAAATGGTGTCAAATTCGAACAGGGTGAATTTAATATAGCCTAAAGAAGAAAACTTTTAAACTAGATCAAATTTCTCAGAGCAAAAATATTTCTATAACATCATCAATATTCTAAGATTGCATGCAAACTTTGAAAGCAAAATAACAAACGGTTATCACGCAAAACTAATTCAGTGTGATTATGAATTTGTGAACGGACTATAGCTACAGAAACGACACCTAATAAATGCCCCCTAGATTTATTGAAAGGGGAGTGGAGAGAATGATGAATCACACAGCAATTCTACGGAGACGACAAGGACCGATCAACGGATTTTGATTCCACACCAACGGCTGGAACACCAATGTAGCTGTGGAAGGACATTCTCAACACAGAAGGGCATGAAATACACAGAACGAAGAAGAGGTGTGGGAATACAGCATCAGTAGCTCAACAGCGCACTGTCTCGGCAGATAAGACGTCAGAAGATCTCAGTCAGGAGTCAATCCACAGAACTGAGAATATTCAAGTTGAGCTGTCTGATGATGAATTCGCTCACCTCTTGGACGGGAAGAGAGAGAAGATCAAGTTTCCTCCCGCCTGCAACACAGTAGTCTGGGAGAGAAGTTAGACAAGTCACTAGCAACACAGTAGTCTGGGAGAAGTTAGACAAGTCACTAGCAACACAGTAGTCTGGGAGAGAAGTTAGACAAGTCACTAGCAACACAGTAGTCTGGGAGAAGTTAGACAAGTCACTAGCAACACGGTAGTCTGGGAGAAGTTAGACAAGTCACTAGCAACACAGTAGTCTGGGAGAAGTTAGACAAGTCACTAGCAACACAGTAGTCTGGGAGAAGTTAGACAAGTCACTAGCAACACAGTAGTCTGGGAGAAGTTAGACAAGTCACTAGCAACACAGTAGTCTGGGAGAAGTTAGACAAGTCACTAGCAACACAGTAGTCTGGGAGAAGTTAGACAAGTCACTAGCAACACAGTAGTCTGGAGAAGTTAGACAAGTCACTAGCAACACAGTAGTCTGGGAGAAGTTAGACAAGTCACTAGCAACACAGTAGTCTGGGAGAAGTTAGACAAGTCACTAGCAACACAGTAGTCTGGGAGAAGTTAGACAAGTCACTAGCAACACAGTAGTCTGGGAGAAGTTAGACAAGTCACTAGCAACACAGTAGTCTGGGAGAAGTTAGACAAGTCACTAGCAACACAGAAGTCTGGGAGAAGTTAGACAAGTCACTAGCAACACAGTAGTCTGGGAGAAGTTAGACAAGTCACTAGCAAAAGCCCTAGACCATCACCTTAAACGGCTGAACGTGTCCCAGAAGCTTGAAAGCATAGGCGAAGTGGTCTATTATTATTGCGTCAAGGAGTTAGGCTTAGGCACGAAGGAAGTAAGAAGGAGTACGAAGCCACAGAAAAGTGACGACAAAAACAAATAGAAGAGATTAAGAGGCAGAAAAACCATGCCATGAAACAATTCAAGAAAGCTACAGAAGCAGAAAGGAAGCATTACACCAGGTCTGGCAGGCATCTAAAATCCAGACATAAGGCACTGGGTAGCGCAGAAAGGCTATATCGTAAAAGGAAAGCAACCAAGAGGGCCAGGGAAACGTTCTTCAAAGACCCGTTCAAGTTTGCAAAGGAGCTATTTGAACCACCAAGATCTGGAACATTAAAAATCAGCAAGGAAGAGCTAGAGAAACATCTAAGAGAGACCTATTCGGACAGCCAGAGAGACGAACCACTTAAGTCGATGACAGGACTGATGTGGCCGAGCGAAGCTGGCACCCCATTCAATGATAGGCCTCCGACGTTACAAGAAGTTATAGATGTAGTTCACAGAGCCCGCAACAACTCGGCCCCAGGTCCAAATGGCGTTCCATACCTGGTTTACAAAAGATGCCCAGAGGTACTGAAGCGACTGCACCGGCTGCTCAGGAGTGCATGGAAGAGGCAGATCGTAAGCCAGGAGTGGAAGAAGGCCAATGGTTCATTCCGAAGGAACTGAACTCAAATGAGATTACGCAGTTCAGACCAATCTCTCTACTGAATGTGGAAGGTAATTATTCTTCTCTGTAATGGCAAAGAGACTCACCTCATACCTCATGGAGAACGGGTACATAGATACTGCCATACAGAAGGAGGGAGTCCCTGGTGTCCCCGCATGCTTGGAGCAAGCGACAATGATATGGGAGGAGAATGGGTAAATAGATACTGTCATACAGAAGGGGGGAGTCCCTGGTATCCCCGGATGCTTGGAGCACGGGTACATAGATACTGTCATACAGAAGGGGGGAGTCCCTGGTGTTCCGGATGCTTGGAGCACGCCACAATGATATGGGAGGAGAATGGGTAAATAGATACTGTCATACAGAAGGGGGAGACCCTGGTATCCCCGGATGCTTGGAGCACGCGACAATGATATGGGAGGAGAATGGGCACATATGTACTGCCATATAGAAGGGGTAAGTCCCTGGTGTCCCGGATGCTTGGAGCACGGGTACATAGATACTGCCATATAGAAGGGGAGTCCCTGGTGTCCCGGATGCTTGGAGCACGCCACAATGATATGGGAGACGATACAGAGAGCAAAGATCGAGAAGCTAGATCATGACGTCATATGGTTGGACCTTGCCAACGTTTATGGATCAGTCCCACATCAGATGACTTGGCAGGCTCTCCGAATATATCATGTGCCCCAGCGTGTGACCGCCATGCTCAGACTGTATTTTACCGGCTTCACTGTGCGTTTCTCCACACAGGAATACACAACCGACTGGATAGAATTGCAAGTCGGCATTGCGATGGGCTGTACAATTTCGCCCATACTCTTCGTGATGGCTATGCAGATAATACTGAAAGCAGCAGGAGTTGGAAAAGGACCAGACCTTGGATACCACATGCCGCCACTTAGAGCATTTATGGATGACACCACGGTCCTAGCGTCAGAAGAGAGCCACGCCCGCAGCATGCTTGAACGTCTAGACGAGCTCATTGTGTGGTGCCTCTCCTAGACGAGCTCATCGTGTGATGCCCCTCCTAGACGAGCTCATCGTGTGATGCCCCTCCTAGACGAGCTCATCGTGTGATGCCCCTCCTAGACGAGCTCATCGTGTGATGCCCCTCCTAGACGAGCTCATCGTGTGGTGTCGGATGAGCTTCAGACCGAGGAAGTCACGAAGCCTCTCCATCAGATGAGGGAAGACCAAGCCAGTGGCATTCAGTGTGGCGAAACAGATGATCCCAATCGTCTGCGAGGAGCCAATAAAGAGTCTAGGCTTCGAGGCTGTTTCACGCCTCGCTGAAGGTCACCCAAAGCAGTCTAGAGAGTAAGAGAGATGGCAGAGCAAGGGCTACAGATCATCGACCGGAGACAACTTTTTTTTAGGGTTAGGGTTAGGGTTCTAAAAGTTCGAAATCTGGTGCCTCCAGTTCATGTTGTTACCTACACTGTTATGGTCACTTCTGATATACGAGATCAGTTCAAGTACGGTGGAAGCGATGGAGAGCAAGATTAGCAAGTACACGCAGAAATGGCTGGGAGTACCACCGGGACTGACGGATGTTGCGCTGTACTGTAAGAAAGCCAAGCTGGTCCTTCCGTTCAAGTCAGTCCTAGAGGAATATAAAGCCGGCAAGGCCAGACTGGCAGTTATGCTGCAAAGCTCGTCAGACGAGACTGTCCGAACAGTGGAACCCACAGTGAAGACCGGTCGGAAGTGGCAGGCGTGTGCAGCAGTACGGGAAACACGTGAGAGTCTCCAGCTAAAGGAAGTAATGGGCTACACGCAGACCAACAGGCGTGGATTTGGTCACGGAGACATCCAATGGTGGTCAAAGGCATCAAATAGACAACTTAGGAACATGGTAGTCAGGAAGATTAGAGATGTCGAGGAGAACAAGCGTGTACAAATGGCAGCACAGCAAGTGTAGCAAGGCCAATGGACCACATGGGATATGGCCTTGCAGAGGACACTAACATGTGGCATATGGCACCGCTGCGGCTCAGCTACATAATCAGATCTATGTATGACCTTCTATCATCAGCCTGCGACCTTGTGAAGTGGGGGAAGACAGATGACAATCTATGTCCTCTTTGCGGAGGAAGACAGACGATGGAACATGTTCTTTAAACATGCAAGACAGCACTAGGCCAAGGGCGGTACACATGGCCACACAACAGGGTGCTGCATGAACTGGCTGCCACTGTGGATGGGGCGACACAACAGGGTGCTGCATGAACTGGCTGCCACCGTGGATGGGGCGACACAACAGGGTGCT
>JAVIAB010000001.1:1568566-1606707 GCA_032433765.1 Megaustenia siamemsis
TTGACGCTCTGCACTTGTTTCAGATGTTTCCATTTTAATTGTATGCTGGTGATGATTGTTTGTATGCTGGTGATGATTGTTTGTATGCTGGTGATGATTGTTTGTATGCTGGTGATGATTGTTTGTATGCTGGTGATGATTGTTTGTATGCTGGTGATGATTGTTTGAATGCTGGTGATGATTGTTTGTATGCTGCATGCTGGTGATGATTGTTTGTATGCTGGTGATGATTGTTTGTATGCTGCATGCTGGTGATGATTGTTTGTATGCTGCATGCTGGTGATGATTGTTTGTATGCTGGTGATGATTGTTTGTATGCTGGTGATGATTGTTTCTTCGATATGACCATTACTTCGGTTTCCTTTACTGTTGCCCTCAGGGAATCTCTCCATTTATGTACATGTACATATATCATCAGATTCTTCAAGCTGCCCATATCTAACGTTATTAACTTATGTACACATCATCTAACGTTATCAACTTATGTACACATCATTTAACGTTATCAATTTCTGTACACATCATCTAACGTTATCACTTATGTACACATCATTTAACGTTATCAACTTCTGTACACATCTAATGTTATCAACTTCTGTACACATCATCTAACGTTATCAACTTATGTACACATAATCTAACGTTATCAACTTCTGTACACATCATCTAACGTTATCAACTTATGTACACATCATCTAACGTTATCAACGTATGTACACATCAACTAACGTTATCAACTTCTGTGCACATCATCTAACGTTATCAACTTCTGTACACATCATCTAACGTTATCAACTTATGTACACATCATCTAACGTTATCAACTTCTGTACACATCATCTAACGTTATCAACTTCTGTACACATCATCTACCTTTATCAACTTCTGTACACATCATCTAATTGAAGCTCATTATCATCAAGTACCGGGCCTGCTGGCGTAAGTGATCATGTCTCTCCACAACTTTCGATCTCGACAGTTATTTATCTTTTCTCTTGTTGACCTTCTGCCAAGGGAGCCGCGATAGCTCAGTGGTTAGTGAACTGGACTACAAAGGACGAGGGGTAGGGTTCGATCCCAACCGACGGCTTCCGGGTTCACCCAGCCTTAAATGGGTACCGGATTTTTTCTGTGAAAGTAAACAGCACAGGCGTAATACCGACCACATTACCCCAAAAATCATGTGCTGAAGGTGTGTAAAATATAGGGTCACTAACACCATATTTCAGGGAGCCGCGATAGCTCAGTGGTTAGTGAACTGGACTACCACGGACAAGGGGTAGGGTTCGATCCCAACCGACCGCTTCCGGGTTCACCCAGCCTTAAATGGGTACCGGATTTTTTTCTGGGAAAGTAAAGCAGCACGGGCGTAATACTGACCACATTACCCCAAAAATCATGTGCTGAAGGTGTGTAAAATATAGGGTCACTAACACCATATTCCCTATACGCAGCGTGACGGGTTACTTTACTTTACTTACCTTCTGCCAAGCCATTCTCTTAAGCTGTTTGGTATCTTTTCTCTTTGCTTCCCTCTATCTCTTCGTCCCTCAATTTTCTCAGTTGTTACAATATATTCCAGTTGTTCTCTTCTCATTACAGGGCCCAAAAAAATTATGACTGTTTCTTCCTAATATTGAAATTAGCTCTCTTTTTGCCTTGACCTCTTTCAGAACGTTTTCATCACTCTTCTTAGCTGTCCATGGTATTCTCAACATTCTTCTGTAAAACCACATTTCTACAGACTCCAGTGATTTTTTTTTTGGTCCTATTGTCCATGATTCACATCCATATGTTAAGACTGCTCTACATTTAAGAATTATTTTTCTTGTTTCTATTGTCAAAAATGGATTGCTTGGTATCTTCCTCAATTTTAGAAAGCTGCTTTTGCCTGAGCCATTCTGCATCTCACCTCTTTTGTGTATCTTCCGTCTGAGGTTAACAAAGTTCCCAAATATTTAAATTCATTTACCAGTTTTAATATTGTTCCACTTGTCTTTATTTTCAACTAATTGACGCTACCCATCACTTAATGTTATCAAATCATGTACACATATTATCAGTTTCTTCAAGCTGTCCAACACCTACTGTTATCAAGTTACGCATCATCTTGTTGAAGCTGCCCAACTCTTTGCCTTCCCAGGAACGCTCACACCGGAGCATTTCTTTTGCTTTCGCTTCCCAATAACGCTCTCTCCAGCTCTTGCGAAATGGGTCTTCATAAATCTAGGCAGGTAATTCAGTTCAACCCCGCAGGCCAGGTAATTCAGTTCAACCCAGCAGGCCAGGTAATTCAGTTCAACCCAGCAGGCCAGGTAATTCAGTTCAACCCAGCAGGCCAGGTAATTCAGTTCAACCCAGCAGGCCAGGTAATTCAGTTCAACCCAGCAGGCCAGGTAATTCAGTTCAACCCCGCAGGCCAGGTAATTCAGTTCAACCCAGCAAAATAATCAAGAAGGTAAAGAGTAAAGGTTAACAAGTTCTGTATGTACACTGTTTTTTTCCCCGGTTGGATCCAAAATGGAGGATTTGTTTTTCTCCGGCTTGGTATAGAACCGTTGATGAGTGGTTGAACAAGCCGCTATCGTAAACACGATTTGGTTAATGAAACATAGATCTGATACAGTTGATCGGGAAGGGGATACAGGCAAAGAAATTAGAATCAGAATAGCTAAAGTAGCAATGTCATTCAGAAGCCTTGAAAAGTTGTGGAAATCAAACTCATCAGCACAAACACAAAACTTAGACTATTCAAATCAAACGTACTATCAACCCTTAGGTTAGCGTGTGAGAGCTGGAAAACAACAAGAGACATAGAAACAAGGTTAACTGCAGTCGAAAGTAAATCTTCATCATCAAGTACCGGGCCTACTGGCGTAGGTGATCATGTCTCTCCACAACTTTCGATCTCGGCAGCTATTTATCATTTCTGTTGTTGACCTTCTGCAAAGCCATTCTCTTAAGCTGTCTGTTATTTTTTCTCTTTGCTTCCCTCTATCGCTTCGTTCCTCATTTTTTCCAGTTGTTACAATATATTTCAATTGTTCTCTTCTCATTACATGGCCAAAAAATGATTGTTTCTTCCTAATATTGGAAATTAGCTCTCTTTTGCTTTGACCTCTCTCAGAACATCTTCATTACTCTTCTTAGCTGTCCATGGTATTCTCACATTCTTCTGTAAAACCACATTTCTACAAAATTACTTCGAAAGTAAATATCTCAGGAAAATACTTGGTATAGCGTGGAACGAATTCAAAACAAACGAAGAAATTAGAGAAATCGCCAATCAACCACTAATATCTTCAGTAATCAAGAAAAGATGATGGTCATAAGTCGGACAAGTGATGAGGAGAGATAATAACCGAATAACAAAGCAAACCCTCATGTGGGAAATAACAGGTAAGAGGAAAAGAGGCCGACCCAGAAAGACACTGAGAAGAACATTGATCAGAGAGGCAAGAGCAGCAGGAAGCGGCTCCCTAAATGAGATAGAGTTGCTTGCACAGAACATATACAAATGGCGAGATTTGATAAAATACGTAGGGAGGTCAAAAAGTAATGCACACCAATTTTTTTCTCGGCTAATAATAAAGATAGGAATATGAAATTTTGCACACTTGGAATATGACATGTTCCAATTATGTGCACCAAATTGCACAGCATTTTGATAAATATTACGCAATCTATGAACCGTTAAAATGGAGCTTGTCAACAATGTCCGTTACAAACAGCGAATTGTCATAGAATTTCTGGTTGCGGAGAAAGAAACTGTGGCAACATTCATAAACGACTGTGTGCAGTGTACAAATGTTCTGCAGTCGATAGGAGCACAGTTAGTCGCTGGGTTCAGAGAATTAAAGCTGCAGAAAGTGTACGAGTGGAGCTGCATGATTTACCGCGTTCTGGACGTGTTACCTCGGCTACCAGCACAGACATGTTAAACCGGGCTGATGCCATTATTCGTAAGGATAGGCGTATCACTAGTCAGCAATTGGCATTACAGCTTACAGTCAGCAAGGGAAGTGCAATCGCAATTTTTAAAACTCTCGGATATTCAAAGATTTGCGCTCGACGGGTTCCTCGGTGCCTAACAAATGATCACAGAGTTCAAAGGAAAACATTCTGTTCTGAATTGTTGGAGCGTTTCGGTGTTGAAGGAGAAATGTTTTTGTCAAAAATTGTTACCGGTGACGAAACGTGGCACATTATTATGAGCCTGAAACAAAAATGCAGTCAATGGAATGGCATCATCCGCAGTCACCAAAAAGAAAAAAATTCAAAACATCTCCATCAGCCGGAAAGGTGATGATCACTGTCTTCTGGGACATTGATGGTGTGATTCTTGTTGATGTAATGACAAGAGGTGAGACAATCAACTCGACAGCTTACATCAATACACTGACAAAACTCAAAAATCGGTTCCACAGAGTTCGGCATAATAAGCCATCTGCAGATGTGTTGCTTCAACATGACAATGCACGCCCTCACACAAGTCTGGTAACACGGGAAGCAATCAATAAATTTGGTTGGACTGTACTGCCCCATTCACCTTACAGCCCTGATCTGGCTCCCTCAGATTTCCATCTGTTTGGACACCTCAAAAAATTCCTGCGTGGGAAACACTTTGACAATGATGAGGATGTGATCCGTGCAGTTAAAAAATGGCTACGCGAGCAGGACAAAACTTGGTACAAACGAGGCATTCATGACCTAGTTTCGCGTTGGCGTAAGGCAATACGCTTGGACGGATATTATGTTGAAAAATAGGTAGTGTCAAGGGGATGTTCAGCTACAATCTGTGAAAATTTCACACATTTTCCCCGAATAGTTTCCGAGAAAAAAGTGGTGTGCATTACTTTTTGACCTCCCTTCAGTATCTTTAGAAAGATTGAAAACTGCTAGAATAACAATTTAGATAAGAGAAAGCGTATCTGGGTCTATGTCCTATGGGCCGGCTAAGGTTCGAAAGGTCAATAGATAGATAGACACATCAACTTGTTGAAGCTGTCCATTACTTAATGTTATCAAGTTATGTACACATTACCAACTTGTTGAAGCTGTCGATTACTTAATATTATCAAGTTCTGTACACATTACCAACTTGTTGAATCTGCTCAGTACTTATTTTATCAAGTTATGTACACATCACTTGTTGAAGCTGCTCATTACTTAATGTTATCAGGTTCTATATACATCAACCGTTTAAGCTGTCCATTACTTAATGTTATCAAATTCTGTACACATTATCGACTTGTTGAAACTACCTATTACTTAATGTTATCAAGTTCTGTACACATTACCAACTTGTTGAAACTACCTATTACTTAATTTTATCAAGTTCTGTACACATCAACTTGTTGAAACGACCTATTACTTAATGTTATCAAGTTCTGTACATATTACCAACTTGTTGAAGCTACCCATTACTTAATGTTATCAAATTCGGTACACATTACCAACTTGTTGAAGCTACCTATTACTTAATGTTATCAAATTCGGTACACATTACCAACTTGTTGAAGCTACCCATTACTTAATGTTATCAAATTCGGTACACATTACCAACTTGTTGAAGCTACCCATTACTTAATGTTATCAAGTTCAGAGGTTCATATTTCTGTACACATATGGCTCCTAATTAAAATACGTCAAATTTTGAATGGAACTGGGGGAAGGCTGAACAACATGCAACGAATCATGCTAGCGGCACATCATCATCATGTTGGGACATGATGATACCAAACCGTCAACAACTTTGGGACAGTGTCCAATCAATAATAAATAAAAGCCATGCGAGATAATCTCTCACACGTCCACGGCATGTATTTGATAATAATCTCAGTGTAGCAAGTTCACGCGGTTCTCAATTTGTCAATAAATGGGGCAATGTTTCCTTCTCCTTGTCTCGGGTCGTGGATGTACAAATGAGTCCGTGCCCACCACCACATCATGTTGTTTCTGGTAGTGCATCATCGACATTGTCCTATTTTGCTCCAACCGTTAGGATCAATCACAGGGTTTCCTAAGTATGGCCGACATTAAACTTTGCCTTTGACTCCAAGTCTCATCCTCCCCCTCTCCCAACCCCCCCCCCCTTCGCCCCCCCCCCCACCTTCCCGGGCCATCTGTCCGGGGTTTACCGCATCCCATCGGTTCTTGACCTGTCACCCCTGAACACACGTCCATCCACTCTCCATGTCTGTCACTCCTGAACACACGTCCATCCACTCTCCATGTCTGTCACCCTGAACAGACGTCCATCCATTCTCCATGTCTGTCACCCCTGAACACACGTCCATCCACTCTCTATGTCTGTCACCCCTGAACACACGTCCATCCACTCTCTATGTCTGTCACCCCTGAACACACGTCCATCCACTCTCCATGTCTGTCACCCCTGAACACACGTCCATCCATTCTCTATGTCTGTCACCCCTGAACACACGTCCATCCAGTCTCCATGTCTGTCACCCCTGAACACACGTCCATCCAGTCTCCATGTCTGTCACCCCTGAACACACGTCCATCCAGTCTCCATGTCTGTCACCCCTGAACACACGTCCATCCAGTCTCCATGTCTGTCACCCCTGAACACACGTCCATCCAGTCTCCATGTCTGTCACCCCTGAACACACGTCCATCCAGTCTCCATGTCTGTCACTCCTGAACACACGTCCATCCAGTCTCCATGTCTGCCACTTACCACTGTGTGTCAGTTACTTTCTCCTTTGTGTGCACGTCCAGGGCTGCGAATTTTTGTTTAGAGAAAACACGCGGAGAATTTTCACCACAAAGATTATGTTAACAGTCTAGACTTTCGAGCACACAAAGATTATGTTAACAGTCTAGACTTTCGAGCACACAAAGATTATGTTAACAGTCTAGACTTTCGAGCACACAAAGATTATGTTAACAGTCTAGACTTTCGAGCACACAAAGATTATGTTAACAGTCTAGACTTTCGAGCACACAAAGATTATGTTAACAGTCTAGACTTTCGAGCACTTAAAGATTCAATATTAACAGTGTAGTCGTAAAAGCAAAGAAAGATTTTATGGTAACATTCTAGATGTTCAAGGACATAAAGTCGACATTCATTTGTTAAGGCGTCGCACCTTAATGATCTGCATTTGTTGCTTCGATTGAGGAACGTTAACAGTGGCTCCGTTACTTGGCAGACTTCCAATTTAATTTCACTAGACCTTCCAGTAGGTGAATGTATGGTGGCACACATGTCTCATTACTCTAGGTGATGTAATGTATGACCACACACATGGCTCATTACTTTAACTAATGTAATGTATGACCACACACATGTCTCATTACTTTAACTAATGTAATGTATGACCACACACATGTCTCATTACTTTAGGTGATGTAATGTATGACCACACAATGTCTCATTACTTTAACTAATGTAATGTATGACCACACACATGTCTCATTACTTTAGGTGATGTAATGTATGACCACACACATGTCTCATTACTTTAGGTGATGTAATGTATGACCACACACATGTCTCATTACTTTAGGTGATGTAATGTATGACCACACACATGTCTCATTACTTTAGGTGATGTAATGTATGACCACACACATGTCTCATTACTTTAGGTGATGTAATGTATGACCACACAATCTCTCATTACTTTAACTAATGTAATGTATGACCATACACATGTCTCATTACTTTAACTAATGTAATGTATGACCACACACATGTCTCATTACTTTAGGTGATGTAATGTATGACCACACAATGTCTCATTACTTTAACTAATGTAATGTATGACCACACACATGTCTCATTACTTTAGGTGATGTAATGTATGACCACACACATGTCTCATTACTTTAACTAATGTAATGTATAACCACACACATGTCTCATTACTTTAGGTGATGTAATGTATGACCACACACATGTCACATTACTTTAACTAATGTGATTTATGACCACAGACATGACTCATTACTTTAGGTGATGTAATGTATGATCACACACGTCTCATTACTTTAGGTGATGTAATGTATGATCACACACACGTCTCATTACTTTAGGTGATGTAATGTATGATCACACACACGTCTCATTACTTTAGGTGATGTAATGTATGATCACACACACGTCTCATTACTTTAGGTGATGTAATGTATGATGACACACACGTCTCATTACTTTAGGTGATGTAATGTATGATCACACACACGTCTCATTACTTTAGGTGATGTAATGTATGATCACACACACGTCTCATTACTTTAGGTGATGTAATGTATGATCACACACACGTCTCATTACTTTAGGTGATGTAATGTATGATCACACACACGTCTCATTACTTTAGGTGATGTAATGTATGATCACACACACGTCTCATTACTTTAGGTGATGTAATGTATGATCACACACACGTCTCATTACTTTAGGTGATGTAATGTATGATCACACACATGTCTCATTACTTTAACTACCAAGTTCCAAAGCCATGATGTCTGTCTTTACTTACTTTTATATTCAAATTCAAAACGTTGGTCTGTATTCGTTTAGTCTGTAATTTTATCTTCCTCAAATATTCTCTGTGTGTCGCTGATATTATCTTGACTCTCTTCTACTTTTTTTCACTTCTTCTTCCTGTTTTACCACTTCTGTAAGTTAACTTCTGTAACTGTTAAGTTGACATACAATCTTCATCACACCCAACAAGGTTAAGTTGACATACAATCTTCATCACACCCAACAAGGTTAAGTTGACATACAATCTTTATCACACCCAACAAGGTTAAGTTGACATACAATCTTTATCACACCCAACAAGGTTAAGTTGACAAACAATCTTTATCACACACAGCAAGGTGAAGTTGACAAACAATCTTTATCACACACAGCAAGGTGAAGTTGACAGTCAATCTTTATCACACACAGCAAGGTGAAGTTGACAAACAATCTTTATCACACCCAACAAGGTTAAGTTGACAGTCAATCTTTATCACACACAGCAAGGTGAAGTTGACAGTCAATCTTTATCACACCCAACAAGGTTAAGTTGACAGTCAATCTTTATCACACCCAACAAGGTTAAGTTGACATACAATCTTTATCACACCCACAAGGTTAAGTTGACAAACAATCTTTATCACACCCAACAAGGTTAAGTTGACATACAATCTTTATCACACCCAACAAGGTTAAGTTGACAAACAATCTTTATCACACCCAACAAGGTTAAGTTGACAAACAATCTTTATCACACCCAACAAGGTTAAGTTGACATACAATCTTCATCATACCCAACAAGGTTAAGTTGACATACAATCTTCATCACACCCAACAAGGTTAAGTTGACAAACAATCTTTATCACACACAGCAAGGTGAAGTTGACAGTCAATCTTTATCACACCCAACAAGGTTAAGTTGACAGTCAATCTTTATCACACACAGCAAGGTGAAGTTGACAGTCAATCTTTATCACACCCAACAAGGTGAAGTTGACAGTCAATCTTTATCACACCCAACAAGGTTAAGTTGACATACAATCTTTATCACACCCAACAAGGTTAAGTTGACAAACAATCTTTATCACACACAGCAAGGTGAAGTTGACAGTCAATCTTTATCACACCCAACAAGGTTAAGTTGACAGTCAATCTTTATCACACACAGCAAGGTGAAGTTGACAGTCAATCTTTATCACACACAGCAAGGTGAAGTTGACAGTCAATCTTTATCACACCCAACAAGGTTAAGTTGACATACAATATTTATCACACCCAACAAGGTGAAGTTGACAGTCAATCTTCATTACACTTCGGACGTCCCCAGAGCGCTCACACCACGCCCTTCCCCCTCAATAGTCTGGCAGCGTGGCAGCACTACACTATAGAGTGCACTAAAGATGGTCCTTGCTCAGTTGCACAAACTCCATAGCTCCGTCGAAGATCTTGAGAATTTTGTTTGGGGGGGGGGGATCGCAGGGGTGATAATTGGGTAGATTTGCCCGGGCAGCGGCCATATTTGAGCCCAACTTTCTTGAATAGCTGGGCATTACTTGAACGGGGCATTACTTGAACAGGACATTACTTGAACGGGGCATTACTTGGATGGGGCATAACTTGAACGGGGCATTACTTGAACGGGGCATTACTTGAATGGGGCATTACTTGAACGGGGCATTACTTGAACCAGAGTTGTTCTCTTGTCATCTTATCTCATAATTAAACAGTTTGCTGCATGATGGCTGGAGTGTTGAGAACAGCGCTGACTGCTCGTGTCTGATGTTCCACTTGGAGAATAGCCATGAAGGGAGATAACGGAGTAGAATTCAAGAACAATCGCTGGGACTTTTCAACCAGTAGTTAATGGCCCATTATATGACCACATCCTTAGAGTAGGCAGTCAATAGAGAACGTGGCGTGTTGTATTCTACAAGTATGTGAGTGTCTCAGGAGAATACTTTCTACACCATGGCAAGAATTCAAGACTAGAGAAGAAATGAGAGAAACGACAAAGCGTCCACAAATATCAACTTTAATCGTTAAAAATGTAGATTCTATGTTGGTCATCTGATGAGAAGAGATAACAAGAGAATCTCAAAGAGGGCACTCAAATAGAAAGCAGAGGGTACAAATAAAGGAGGCAGGAATAGAGAAACTAAACTGAACATTTAGGCGAGATGCAGCAACAGAGGGCACTCAAATAGAAAGCAGAGGGTATAAATAAAGGAGGCAGGAATAGAGAAACTAAACGGAACATTTAGGCGAGATGCAGCAACAGAAGGCATAAGCTCCCGTGCCGAGATTGAAAGGCACGCCTAGAAATAGGTACATGTGGCGAAATGTAATGCGGATCCTGTGCAAAGTCTGACACTTACTAGTAAAGATCGTCGGACTTGTGCCCTATCGTCTTCGGCTCGAGCGGAGAATAGACAGACAGAACACCAGACCAATCGACAGACGGACGGACGGACCGACGGACGGACGAGACAGACGGACGGACGAACGGACAGACGGTCGGACGGACGGACGGAAAGACAGACGGTCGGACGGACGGACGGAAAGACAGACGGTCGGACGGACGGACGGACGGACGGACGGACGGACGGACGGACAGACAGACGGTCGGACGGACGGACGGACGGACGGACAGACAGACGGTCGGACGGACGGACGGAAAGACAGACGGTCGGACGGACGGACGGAAAGACAGACGGTCGGACGGACAGACAGACGGTCGGACGGACGGACGGACGGACGGACGGACGGACGGACAGACAGACGGTCGGACGGACGGACGGACGGACGGACAGCCAGACAGACGGTTGGTCGGACGGACGGAAAGACAGACGGTCGGACGGACGGACGGACGGACGGACAGACAGACGGTCGGACGGACGGACGGACGGACGGACGGACAGACAGACGGTCGGACGGACGGACGGACGGACGAACAGACAGACGGTCGGACGGACGGACGGACGGACGGACAGCCAGACAGACGGTTGGTCGGACGGACGGAAAGACAGACGGTCGGACGGACGGACGGACGGACAGACATAAAGACAGACAGACAGACAGAAGCGACGTTCCCATGTGGGCGTACACACATGTTGTTGATTGATAAAGATACATAGTTTCAAAAGTTCTCTTTGTATTTCAATTTGCATTTATTTTCGTTGACAGTTGACAGCTATTGAGTACTTTGTCACTGGTGTCATGATTACGTTCCTTGATTAGCCGTCTTTTTCTTTCTTTCTTTCTTTTTCTTTCTTTCTTTCTTTCTTTTCTTTCTTTCTTTCTTTCTTTCTTTTCTTTCTTTCTTTCTTTCTTTCTTTCTTTCTTCTTTCTTTCTTTCTTTCATTCTCTTTCCTTTCTTTCTTTACTTCTTTATTTCTTTCTTTCTTTAATTCTTTATTTATTTCTTTCTTTACTTCCTTATTTCATTCTTTCTTTCTTTATCATTGACTATCAGACAAGGTTGCACTGTCAAGTTAATGAAAGCAGCAAACACATTGACAACTTATAAGAGAGCTATGTTCTTGTTTGAAGCCGCCATACTGTGTTGTGAAATTGATCATTTAATTCTACATCAACAAACCTCCATTCATGGCCAGAGTTATCGAACCTAAGGCTACAATGAGAAGACATTTATAATTCACTGACTTTCTATGAGAATTCGATGGCCATCACAAAATGTAAGGTTACCTCATGAACACACATGGCAGAGAGGAACACATAGATCATGTTGATGATACTAGGCGGGGATGAACACATACATCATGTTGATGATACTAGGCAGGGATGAACACATACATCACGTTGATGATACTTGGCAGGGATGAACACATACATCACGTTGATGATACTTGGCAGGGATGAACACATACATCACGTTGATGATACATGGCAAAGAGGAACACATACATCACGTTGATGATACTTGGCAGGAATGAACACATACATCACGTTGATGATACTTGGCAGGAATGAACACATACATCACGTTGATGATACTTGGCAGGAATGAACACATACATCACGTTGATGATACTTGGCAAAGAGGAACACATACATCACGTTGAAGATACTTGGCAGGAATGAACACATACATCACGTTGATGATACTTGGCAGGAATGAACACATACATCACGTTGATGATACTTGGCAAAGAGGAACACATACATCACGTTGAAGATACTTGGCAGGAATGAACACATACATCACGTTGAAGATACTTGGCAGGAATGAACACATACATCACGTTGAAGATACTTGGCAGGAATGAACACATACATCACGTTGATGATACTTGGCAAAGGGGAACACATACATCACGTTGAAGATACTTGGCAGGAATGAACACATACATCACGTTGAAGATACTTGGCAGGAATGAACACATACATCACGTTGAAGATACTTGGCAGGAATGAACACATACATCACGTTGATGATACTTGGCAAAGAGGAACACATACATCACGTTGAAGATACTTGGCAAAGAGGAGCACATACATCACGTTGATCATACTTGGCAGAGATGAACACATACATCACGTTGAAGATACTTGGCAGGAATTAACACATACATCACGTTGATGATACTTGGCAGAGATGAACACATACGTCACGTTGATGATACTTGGCACAGATGAACACATACATCACGTTGAAGATACTTGGCAGAGATGAACACATACATCACGTTGAAGATACTTGGCACAGATGAACACATACATCACGTTGATGATACTTGGCACAGATGAACACATACATCACGTTGATGATACTTGGCACAGATGAACACATACATCATGTTAAGGATATTTTTCCTGTAACAAAACTTTTCAGTGAAAGTGGTACTTGGAATGTTACAGATGGAGTGTTGCAGCTTTGACGATCAGACGAGAGAGACGTTCCCACAAAATATGTCTTTCTCCTCGTCGGCGACATTCAGCGTCCTGTGTTTTGTATGAAAGGAACGAAATGTGAGACAAGTTGTTCCAACGTAAAAGTTACAACAAGTGACACAACCGGTAAGTTCATAGACTAAACATACAATTTAGCTAGAATTGAATGGGCCTCTCTTGATCTTCAATATTTGTATCTCTAGCCCCGCTTCTCGTAGAGCTGTTTCAGTAATGACTGTGCTAGCCGTGACTGTCTTGTCATCAACTACTTTCATCTATGATTCTGCCATTATTAAAGTCTAAAGTATGGTAGAAGAATGAACAATACGGGCTCTATTTCTTCTTTTCGATTCTAAAGATCTTCGCATTTAGGGTTTGCTTTTATTTGACAGTTTGTTCCATCAATTCTAAGTTCTGTCTCTCTGTGGTGACTCAGATTGTCCCATCCACCTATTCTAACTTGTACACACACGAAAGAACATTTACGAATGTGTGGTACCTCAGATTGTCCCATCCACCTATTCTAACTTGTACACACACGAAAGAACATTCACGAATGTGCGATACCTCAGATTGTCCCATCCACGAGTGTGCGATACCTCAGATTGTCCCATTCACGAGTGTGCGATACCTCAGGTTGCCCATCCACGAATGTGCGATACCTCAGATTGTCCCATCCACGAGTGTGCGATACCTCAGATTGTCCCATCCACGAGTGTGCGATACCTAAGATTGTCCCATCCACGAGTGTGCGATACCTCAGATTGTCCCATTCACGAGTGTGCGATACCTCAGGTTGTCCCATACACGAATGTGCGATACCTCAGGTTGTCACATCCACGAGTGTGCGATACCTCAGGTTGTCCCATACACGAATGTGCGATACCTCAGGTTGTCACATCCACGAGTGTGCGATACCTCAGATTGTCCCATCCACGAGTGTGCGATACCTCAGGTTGTCCCATACACGAATGTGCGATACCTCAGGTTGTCACATCCACGAGTGTGCGATACCTCAGGTTGTCCCATCCACGCATGTGCGATACCTCAGGTTGTCCCATCCACGAATGTGCGATACCTCAGGTTGTCCCATCCACGAATGTGCGATACCTCAGGTTGTCCCATCCACGAGTGTGCGATACCTCAGGTTGTCCCATCCACGAGTGTGCGATACCTCAGATTGTCCATCCACGAGTGTGCGATACCTCAGATTGTCCCATCCACGAATGTGCGACACCTCAGGTTGTCCCATCCACGAATGTGCGATACCTCAGGTTGTCCAATCCACGAGTGTGCGATACCTCAGGTTGTCCCATCCACGAGTGTGCGATACCTCAGATTGTCCCATCCACGAGTGTGCGATACCTAAGATTGTCCCATCCACGAGTGTGCGATACCTCAGATTGTCCCATCCACGAATGTGCGACACCTCAGGTTGTCCCATCCACGAATGTGCGATACCTCAGGTTGTCCCATCCACGAATGTGCGATACCTCAGATTGTCCCATCCACGAATGTGCGATACCTCAGATTGTCCCATCCACGAATGTGCGACGCCTCAGGTTGTCCCATCCACGAATGTGCGACACCTCAGGTTGTCCCATCCACGAACGTGCGACACCTCAGGTTGTCCCATCCACGAATGTGCGACACCTCAGGTTGTCCCATCCACGAATGTGCGACACCTCATGTTGTCCCATCCACGAATGTGCGACACCTCAGGATTTCCCATCCACGAATGTGCGACACCTCAGGTTGTTCCATCCACGAATGTGCGACACCTCAGGTTGTCCCATCCACGAATGTGCGACACCTCAGGTTGTCCCATCCACGAATGTGCGACACCTCAGGTTGTCCCATCCAAGAATGTGCGATACCTCAGGTTGTCCCATCCACGAATGTGCGATACCTCAGGTTGTCCCATCCACGAATGTGCGACACCTCAGGTTGTCCCATCCAAGAATGTGCGACACCTCAGGTTGTCTAAATTTAACGTTCATCATTTTCTTGATGGTTTTGCTGCTCCCCAATGTTTTAACATGATTGTCTTGATGTTTGATTGCTGTCCATTGATTTAACATGATTGTCTTGATGTTTGATTGCTGTCCATTGATTTAACATGATTGTCTTGATGTTTGATTGCTGTCCATTGATTTAACATGATTGTCTTGTTGTTTGATCGCTGTACATTGTTTTAACATGATTGTCTTGTTGTTTGATTCCTGTCCAATGTTTTAACACGTTTGTCTTGAAGTTTGATTGCTGTCCACTTTTTTAACGTGATTGTCTTGAAGGTTGAATGCTGTCCACTGTTTTAATGTGATTGTCTTGAAGTTTGATTGCTGACCATTGTTTTAACGTGATTGTCTTGATGTTTGATTGCTGTCCACTGTTTTAACGTGATTGTCTTCATGTTCGATTGCTGTCCACTGTTTTAACGTGATTGTCTTAATGTTCGATTGCTGTCCACTGTTTTAACATGATTGTCTTGAAGTTTGATTGCTGTCCACTGTTTTAACGTGATTGTCTTGATGTTTGATTGCTGTCCACTGTTTTAACGTGATTGTCTTGATGTTTGATTGCTGTCCACTGTTTTAACGTGATTGTCTTCATGTTTGATTGCTGCCCACTCTTTTAACGTGATTCAGTTGTTCTCGATCGTTGAGTGTTATGAGTGGAAGAAAAAAAGAAGAAAAATAAATGGGAGAAAAATAGCCTTTAACCGAATGAGCCTGAATATAAGATGACGAGGTATGTGGGCAAGTAACTGCAGTTTGTTGCCTTGTCAACAAAAATCATATGCCAATTTGCTGATCAAAGAAAATATTTTGTTCTGTTTTAACATAAATCAAATATTGACTGATGTAAAGTACTCGGTACTGAAAGTATTGATCAAGTTCAAGTGATTTCCCGGTTTAGGGAATAATGCAAATGAAGCAGAAGAAGAGAGTCAACAAACACTTGCAGAGTTCTTGACTTGACGATTAAAAAGAAAAACAAAATCCTAATTTGTTGTGAGTTATCGTCTCTGTGTACCTCGAGCTTCTCTCAACAGCACAGATCAACGATACGTCACAAGACGTGTGATAAATATGTCTGCTGTATAAATATATGTGAGGCTGCTAGCGACTTGAGACTGTACTTACTTCCTAGAGCTGGTGACAGTGTGAGGCTGCTAGCGACTTGAGACTGTACTTACTTCCTAGAGCTGGTGACAGTGTGAGGCTGCTAGCAACTTGAGACTGTACTTACTTCCTAGAGCTGGTGACAGTGTGAGGCTGCTAGCAACTTGAGACTGTACTTACTTCCTAGAGCTGGTGACAGTGTGAGGCTGCTAGCGACGTGAGACTGTACTTACTTCGGAGAGCTGGTGACAGTGTGAGGCTGCTAGCGACTTGAGACTGTACTTACTTCCTAGAGCTGGTGACAGTGTGAGGCTGCTAGCGACTTGAGACTGTACTTACTTCCTAGAGCTGGTGACAGTGTGAGGCTGCTAGCGACTTGAGACTGTACTTACTTCCTAGAGCTGGTGACAGTGTGAGGCTGCTAGCAACTTGAGACTGTACTTACTTCCTAGAGCTGGTGACAGTGTGAGGCTGCTAGCGACTTGAGACTGTACTTACTTCGGAGAGCTGGTGACAGTGTGAGGCTGCTAGCGACTTGAGGGTCGACTTACTTCGGAGAGCTGGTGACAGTGTGAGGCTGCTAGCGACTTGAGGGTCGACTTACTTCGGAGAGCTGGTGACAGTGTGAGGCTGCTAGCGACTTGAGGGTCGACTTACTTCCTAGAGCTGGTGACAGTGTGAGGCTGCTAGCGACTTGAGGGTCGACTTACTTCGGAGAGCTGGTGACAGTGTGAGGCTGCTAGCAACTCGAGGTTGTACTTACTTCGGAGAGCTGGTGACAGTGTGAGGCTGCTAGCGACTTGAGGGTCGACTTACTTCCTAGAGCTGGTGACAGTGTGAGGCTGCTAGCGACTTGAGGGTCGACTTACTTCGGAGAGCTGGTGACAGTGTGAGGCTGCTAGCAACTTGAGGTTGTACTTACTTCCTAGAACTGGTGACAGTGTGAGGCTGCTAGCGACTTGAGGGTCGACTTACTTCGGAGAGCTGGTGACAGTGTGAGGCTGCTAGCAACTTGAGGTTGTACTTACTTCCTAGAGCTGGTGACAGTGTGAGGCTGCTAGCAACTTGAGGTTGTACTACTTCCTAGAGCTGGTGACAGTGTGAGGCTACTAGCAACTTGAGGTTGTACTTACTTCCTAGAGCTGGTGACAGTGTGAGGCTGCTAGCGACTTGAGGGTCGACTTACTTCGGAGAGCTGGTGACAGTGTGAGGCTGCTAGCGACTTGAGGGTCGACTTACTTCGGAGAGCTGGTGACAGTGTGAGGCTGCTAGCAACTTGAGGTTGTACTTACTTCCTAGAGCTGGTGACAGTGTGAGGCTGCTAGCAACTTGAGGTTGTACTTACTTCCTAGAGCTGGTGACAGTGTGAGGCTACTAGCAACTTGAGGTTGTACTTACTTCCTAGAGCTGGTGACAGTGTGAGGCTGCTAGCGACTTGAGGGTCGACTTACTTCGGAGAGCTGGTGACAGTGTGAGGCTGCTAGCGACTTGAGGGTCGACTTACTTCGGAGAGCTGGTGACAGTGTGAGGCTGCTAGCGACTTGAGGGTCGACTTACTTCTACAGAAATAATCTAACAACTGCGCTGTTTATCATCTGTGGTTATCGGAGAGATTTCTAAAGGGGGAGTGACTGCTTTCGATCCAACATTTGGATTACGGCCTGGTCGCGCGTGTTCCAATTGTTGATTTCTCCTCTCTTTTCACGTAAACAAATGTTGTCGATTCGTGTTCACCTCAAGGGCACGTCCTTGTTACTCCGACCATTCTTCTGTTTTTTAGGCAGAACGCCCAACTCGGCGTGAGCTGTGTGTGGAAGAAAATATTTCAAGCAGAAATAACCATCGAAGAGATGACATGTTGTTTATAGCGCACACCCGCTAACATTTCTGTGTGCATATCAATAGATCTAGTTGCATGACTGTGTCCTAAATGATGAACATATGCGACTTAAGTGATGAACATTCATGACTCAAGTAATGAACATACGTGACTCAAGTGATGAACATACGTGATTCAAGTGGTGAACATTCATGACTCAAGTGATGAACATATGTGACTCAAGTGATGAACATACGTGACTCAAGTGATGAACATATGTGACTCAAGTGATGAACATACGTGACTCAAGTGATGAACATTCATGACTCAAGTGATGAACATTGATGACTCAAGCGATGAACATACGTGACTCAAGTGATGAACATACGTGACTCAAGTGATGAACATACGTGACTCAAGTGATGAACATTCATGACTCAAGTGATGAACATTCATGATTCAAGTGATGAACATATGTGACTGAAGTGATGAACATTCATGATTCAAGTGATGAACATTCATGATTCAAGTAATGAACATACGTGACTCAAGTGATGAACATTCATGATTCAAGTGATGAACATACGTGACTCAAGTGATGAACATACATGACTCAAATGATGAACATTCGTGATTCAAGTGATGAATATTCTCTTTTTACTCCAACATTTCACCCTAAACTAGCATGTGTGAGGTATCCTTATTTACCAAACCTTCTCCCATTCCTAACTCGTCAACTAACTTACTCCAGTAAGATACTAAACCTTCTCCCATTCCTAACTCGTCAACTAACTTACTCCAGTAAGATACTAAACCTTCTCCCATTCCTAACTCGTCAACTAACTTACTCCAGTAAGATACTAAACCTTCTCCCATTCCTAACTCGTGAACTAACTTACTCCAGTAAGATACTAAACCTTCTCCCATTCCTAACTCGTCAACTAACTTACTCCAGTAAGATACCAAACCTTCTCCCATTCCTAACTTGTCAACTAACTTACTCCAGTAAGATACAAAACCTTCTCCCATTCCTAACTCGTCAACTAACTTACTCCAGTAAGATACTAAACCTTCTCCCATTCCTAACTCGTCAACTAACTTACTCAAGTAAGATACTAAACCTTCTCCCATTCCTAACTCGTCAACTAACTTACTCCAGTAAGATACTAAACCTTCTCCCATTCCTAACTCGTCAACTAACTTACTCAAGTAAGATACTAAACCTTCTCCCATTCCTAACTCGTCAACTAACTTACTCCAGTAAGATACTAAACCTTCTCCCATTCCTAACTCGTCAACTGAATTACTCCAGTAAGATACTAAACCTTCTCCCATTCCTAACTCGTCAACTAACTTACTCCAGTAAGATACTAAACCTTCTCCCATTCCTAACTCGTCAACTAACTTACTCCAGTAAGATACTAAACCTTCTCCCATTCCTAACTCGTCAACTAACTTACTCCAGTAAGATACTAAACCTTCTCCCATTCCTAACTCGTCAATTAACTTACTCAAGTAAGATACTAAACCTTCTCCCATTCCTAACTCGTCAACTAACTTACTCCAGTAAGATACTAAACCTTCTCCCATTCCTAACTCGTCAACTAACTTACTCCAGTAAGATACTAAACCTTCTTTCATTCCTAACTCGTCAACTAACTTACTCCAGTAAGATACTAAACCTTCTCCGATTCCTAACTCGTCAACTAACTTACTCCAGTAAGATACTAAACCTTCTCCCATTCCTAACTCGTCAACTAACTTACTCAAGTAAGATACTAAACCTTCTCCCATTCCTAACTCGTCAACTAACTTACTCCAGTAAGATACTAAACCTTCTCCCATTCCTAACTCGTCAACTAACTTACTCCAGTAAGATACTAAACCTTCTCCCATTCCTAACTCGTCAACTAACTTACTCCAGTAAGATACTAAATCTTCTCCCATTCCTAACTCGTCAACTAACTTACTCCAGTAAGATACTAAACCTTCTCCCATTCCTAACTCGTCAACTAACTTACTCCAGTAAGATACTAAATCTTCTCCCATTCCTAACTCGTGAACTAACTTACTCCAGTAAGATACTAAATCTTCTCCCATTCCTAACTCGTCAACTAACCTACTCCAGTAAGATACTAAATCTTCTCCCATTCCTAACTCGTCAACTAACTTACTCCAGTAAGATACTAAACCTTCTCCCATTCCTAACTCGTGAACTAACTTACTCAAGTAAGATACTAAACCTTCTCCCATTCCTAACTCGTGAACTAACTTACTCAAGTAAGATACTAAACCTTCTCCCATTCCTAACTCGTCAACTAACTTACTCCAGTAAGATACCAAACCTTCTCCCATTCCTAACTTGTCAACTAACTTACTCCAGTAAGATACAAAACCTTCTCCCATTCCTAACTCGTCAACTAACTTACTCCAGTAAGATACTAAACCTTCTCCCATTCATAACTCGTCAACTAACTTACTGGGAAGGGGTTAAGGCAAAGAAATGCAAATGAATGCATAAAAATGCGAAGCTGCAGTAAAGCTGAATTCGAGGAAAAATTGGAAAAAAAAAAATTAAAAAATGGTATGTTAGAAGCTTTACGTGATTAATAGAAACGTACGTACCTAGATAGCGTTCCCCCCACTCGTGTATTTTTAGAACCCTTCACCACTGACCACAGGGTATAAATTACAGCTACACCCGTGAGAAATTCCTTTCATAGCCTGACCACTGTCCACGACACACAGGGAAGTCAACATATTTCGATTATTTTGTTTTTGATGTTTCATTACTAGTTAGCTATGTAGGATTAGTTTTATTTATTCACATATCTGTGTGTGTATGTTGTTTGTTTGTTCCTGCTGAAGGCCTATTGGCCGAAACGTCGTTCGAATCTGTGTCGTCTATTAATCACGTAAAGCTTCTAACATACCATTTTTTAAATTTTTTTTTTTCAATTTTTCAACTAACTTACTCCAGTAAGATACTAAATCTTCTCCCATTCCTAACTCGTCAACTAACTTACTCCAGTAAGATACTAAATCTTCTCCCATTCCTAACTCGTCAAGTAACTTACTCCAGTAAGATACTAAATCTTCTCCCATTCCTAACTCGTCAACTAACTTACTCCAGTAAGATACTAAATCTTCTCCCATTCCTAACTCGTCAAGTAACTTACTCCAGTAAGATACTAAATCTTCTCCCATTCCTAACTCGTCAACTAACTTACTCCAGTAAGATACTAAATCTTCTCCCATTCCTAACTCGTCAAGTAACTTACTCCAGTAAGATACTAAATCTTCTCCCATTCCTAACTCGTCAACTAACTTACTCCAGTAAGATACTAAACCTCCTCCCATTCCTAACTCGTCAACTAACTTACTCCAGTAAGATACTAAACCTTCTCCCATTCCTAACTCGTCAACTAACTTACTCCAGTAAGATACTAAATCTTCTCCCATTCCTAACTCGTCAACTAACTTACTCCAGTAAGATACTAAATCTTCTCCCATTCCTAACTCGTCAAGTAACTTACTCCAGTAAGATACTAAATCTTCTCCCATTCCTAACTCGTCAACTAACTTACTCAAGTAAGATACCAAATCTTCTCCCATTCCTAACTCGTCAACTAACTTACTCAAGTAAGATACCAAATCTTCTCCCATTCCTAACTCGTCAACTAACTTACTCAAGTAAGATACTAAATCTTCTCCCATTCCTAACTCGTCAACTAACTTACTCAAGTAAGATACCAAATCTTCTCCCATTCCTAACTCGTCAAGTAACTTACTCCAGTAAGATACTAAACCTTCTCCCATTCCTAACTCGTCAACTAACTTACTCCAGTAAGATACTAAATCTTCTCCCATTCCTAACTCGTCAAGTAACTTACTCCAGTAAGATACTAAATCTTCTCCCATTCCTAACTCGTCAAGTAACTTACTCCAGTAAGATACTAAACCTTCTCCCATTCCTAACTCGTCAACTAACTTACTCCAGTAAGATACTAAACCTTCTCCCATTCCTAACTCGTCAACTAACTTACTCCAGTAAGATACCAAATCTTCTCCCATTCCTAACTCGTCAACTAACTTACTCCAGTAAGATACCAAATCTTCTCCCATTCCTAACTCGTGAACTAACTTACTCCAGTAAGATACCAAATCTTCTCCCATTCCTAACTCGTCAACTAACTTACTCCAGTAAGATACTAAACCTTCTCCCATTCCTAACTCGTCAACTAACTTACTCCAGTAAGATACTAAACCTTCTGACCGCTTAAGGCGAGGTGACCTCCTGTGCTCATAACTCTCCCCCCCCCCCCTTTTATTTTCCCTCCCACATACATTCGACAACACAGCCACACAATTATACGTCAAAGTCCAACTGATAAACAGAGATAAGATTGTTGCAAGGGAGATAAGATTGATACAAATGAGATAATATTGATGCAAGTGAGATAAGATTGATGCAAGTGAGATAAGATTGATGCAAGTGAGATAAGATTGATGCAAGTGAGATAACATTGATGCAATTGATATCAGATTGATGCAAGTGAGATAACATTGATGCAATTGATATCAGATTGATGCAAGTGAGATAACATTGATGCAATTGATATCAGATTGATGCAAGTGAGATAACATTGATGCAATTGATATCAGATTGATGCAAGTGAGATAACATTGATGCAAGTGAGATAACATTGATGCAAGTGAGATAACATTGATGCAAGTGAGATAACAATGATGCAAGTGAGACAACATTGATGCAAGTGAGATAACATTGATGCAAATGTGATAAGATTGATGCAAATGTGATAAGATTGATGCAAGTGAGATAAGATTGATGCAAATGTGATAAGATTGATGCAATTGTGATAATATTGATGCAAGTGAGATAAGATTGATGCAAGTGAGATAAGATTGATGCAAATGTGATAAGATTGATGCAAATGTGATAAGATTGATGCAAATGTGATAAGATTGATGCAAATGTGATAATATTGATGCAAGTGAGATAAGATTGATGCAAGTGAGATAAGATTGATGCAAGTGAGATAACATTGATGCAAGTGAGATAATATTGATGCAAGTGAGATAATATTGATGCAAGTGAGACAAGATTGATGCAAGTGAGACAAGATTGATGCAAGTGAGATAACATTGATGCAAGTGAGATAATATTGATGCAAGTGAGATAACATTGATGCAAGTGAGATAACATTGATGCAAGTGAGATAATATTGATGCAAGTGAGACAAGATTGATACAAGTGAGATAAGATTGATGCAAGTGAGATAACATTGATGCAAGCGAGACAAGATTGATGCAAATGTGATAAGATTGATGCAAGTGAGACACACGAGGATCTAGACATTGTCACGAGCGTACCTTAGGCTGCTCCCAGCACGAGCACTCACTCTGATGTCCCGGGCATGTCTTTCATGGACGTCACTATGACGTCACTATAGAGGTTAAATAAACGTGGAGATGGGATCCACCCAAGCTGCGACGACCAGCGACTATAGACAGGAAGTAGCTGCTGGCCTGCCGTCGGTTTTGTTGACGGTTCATTCCGCTGCTCTGAAGCCGCAGCCACAAAGCAGTGGGGTTGCTCTATTTGAGGGCGGGTGTAGGTGGTAGTGTCTACTGTATACAGCTGCCGGTCAATGTGTGTGAGTGTGTGTCATCGCAACGGGATTATACTTCGCAGCCATGACCCAAACGAGTCCTTGACCTTTAACAAACAGGGAAGATCGTGCTGGACAGTTGACTTTTATACTATCTCGTTTGGATGCTGAAACACATGCACAAACAAACATACATACACACATACTCACATACACACACTGACACACACTATCATATACACACGTAGAGTACCCTACGACACCATCTACAAGTGTGTCTGTCCCTATGAAGTCAGATATCTGATTGTAACGTCATCACTTCTAAGTCCGTCCAATGTCCTAGCGACATGTGCAGCCACAATTCCCAATCATCCCAATGTCCTAGCGACATGTGCAGCCACAATCAACAATCGGCCCAATGTCCTAGCGACATGTGCAGCCACAATCACCAATCGTCCCAATGTCCTAGCGACATGTCCTGCCATAGTACCCAATCAGCACAATGTCCTAGCGACATGTCCTGCCATAGTACCCAATCAGCACAATGTCCTAGCGACATGTCCTGCCATAGTACCCAATAAGCCCAATGTCCTAGCGACATGTGCAGCCACAATCAACAATCAGCTCAATGTCCTAGCGACATGTGCAGCCACAATAACCAATCGGCCCAATGTCCTAGCGACATGTGCAGCCACAATCACCAATCAGCCCAATGTCCTAGCGACATGTCCTGCCATAATACCCAATCAGTCAATGTCCTAGCGACATGTGCTGCGATAGTACCCAATCAGCCCAATGTCCTAGCGACATGTGCAGCCACAATCCCCAATCAGCCCAATGTCCTAGCAACATGTTCAGCCGTAATACCCAATCAGCCCAATGTCTTAGCGACATGTCCTGATATACCCAATCAGCCAATCAGCCAATGTTCTAGCGACATGTCCTGCCATAATACCCAATCTGCCCAATGTTCTAGCGACGTCCTGCCAAAGTACCCAATCAGCCCAATGTCTTTAGCGACATGTCTGCCATAATACCCATATACCCATTGCCACTGTTCCCTCTCCATGTAGTGCATGCCGCCAATGTCCACACATGTTCTTTGCGAAGTCCTCACCTCAACCAAATTCTTTAGCGACATGTCCTGCCATAATACCAACAGCCATCTAGCGACATGTCATAGTCGACATGTTCAGCGACATGTCCTGCCAAAGTACCCAATCAGCCCAATGTCTTTAGCGCATGTCCTGCCATAATACCCATCAGCCAATGTCCTAGCGACATGTCCTGCCATAATACCCATCACCCAATGTCCTAGCGACATGTCCTGCCATAATCCAAATGAGCCCATGTCCTAGCGACATGTCCTGCCATATACCCAATCAGCCTAATGTCCTAGCGACATGTACTGCCATAATACCCAATCAGCCTAATGTCTTTAGCGACATGTCCTGTCATAATACCCAATCAGCCTAATGTCCAAGCGACATGCCCTGCCATAGTACCCAAACAGCACAATGTTCTAGCGACATGTCCTGCCACAGTACCCAATCAGCCCAATGTCCTAGCGACATGTCCTGCCATAGTGCCCAAACAGCCCAATGTTCTAGCGACATGTCCTGCCATAGTGCCCAACAGCCCAATGTCCTAGCGACATGTCCTGCCATAGTGCCCAAACAGCCCAATGTTCTAGCGACATGTCCTGCCATAGTGCCCAATCAGCCCAATGTTCTAGTGACATGTCCTGCCATAAAACCCAATCAGCCTAATGTTCTAGCGACATGTCCTGCCATAGTGCCCAAACAGCCCAATGTTCTAGCGACATGTCCTGCCATAGTGCCCAAACAGCCCAATGTTCTAGCGACATATCCTGTCATAGTGCCCAAACAGCCCAATGTTCTAGCGACATGTCCTGCCACAGTACCCAATCAGCCCAATGTCCTAGCGACATGTCCTGCCATAGTGCCCAAACAGCCCAATGTTCTAGCGACATGTCCTGCCATAGTGCCCAACAGCCCAATGTCCTAGCGACATGTCCTGCTATAGTGCCCAAACAGCCCAATGTCCTAGCGACATGTCCTGCTATAGTGCCCAAACAGCCCAATGTCCTAGCGACATGTCCTGCCATAGTGCTCAAACAGCCCAATGTTCTAGCGACATCTCCTGCCATAATACCCAAACAGCCCAATGTCCTAGCGACATGTCCTGCTATAGTGCCCAAACAGCCCAATGTCCTAGCGACATGTCCTGCCATAGTGCTCAAACAGCCCAATGTTCTACTAGCGACTTGTCCTGCCATAAAACCAATCAGCCCAATGTTCTAGCGACATCTCCTGCCATAAAACCAATCAGCCCAATGTTCTAGCGACATGTCCTGCCATAATGCCCAAACAGCCCAATGTTCTAGCGACATGTCCTGCCATAGTGCCCAAACAGCCCAATGTTCTAGCGACATATCCTGCCATAATACCCAAACAGCCCAATGTTCTAGCGACATGTCCTGCCATAAAACCCAATCAGCCCAATGTCCTAGCGACATGTCCTGACACAGTACTCAATCAGCTGTTCTCATTGAAGTGGGAAAGCTGTTATTCTGCCCAAATGTGTTACGATTACTGCATACCTCATGAGTGATGGATGGAAAGGGGGGGGGGGGAGGGGGGAGCTTATTCATGTTTTTATCGCATCACTGACTCACTTGACATGCGCAAGTCTTCCCTCTTCTTAGCATCATCACCATGTGATGGGTCATCAGTGACCGATACACAGGTCCCGTGGTATCTCCCCCCGCTACAAAGGAATCCCTGTACATGTCGTGGCTGCTACGAGCACTAGTCTACCATCATACACACATTAGACTGCACTTTTCTCAGTTTAACTGTGTTAGGTTTGCTAATCCCTTCTTTCTCTGTGCACTGGGTGTCGTGTATATTTCATATAGAAAACCCTATAAGATTCGGATTCGAGAAAATGTGTGTCGTCCCACCTGTAAGATATTGGGAAGGTAACCATCCCAGCCTACCACTCCTACAGCTCCAACCTACCACTAGATTACTGTTTGTGATTTTGTTAAAATAAAAAAAATCAAGATAGATTTTATTGAATGATACTTGTATCAACATCTATTAATAGGAAACATTGTACAAGAACTTGGTCTGGATCATCTATTATTGAACTTTTCGCATCGATCTCTATTTCTTATTATTTGTTGTTATTCATTTATTATTCTTGTTATTATTATTATTTGGGGAAAAATATGTTTTCAAGTGCCTCAACTGTGAAACTAGTTGACAGAAAACAACAATGACACGTGACAACCGGACGGTGTATCAATGACACGACTGACAACCGGACGGTGTATCATTGACACGTGACAACCGGACGGTGTATCAATGACACGTGACATCCGGACGGTGTATCATTGACACGTGACAAACGGACGGTGTATCAATGACACGTGACAACCGGACGGTGTATCAATGACACGTGACAACCGGACGGTGTATCAATGACAGGTGACAACAGGACGGTGTATCAATGACACGTGACAACAGGACGGTGTATCAATGACACATGGCAACAGGACGGTGTATCAATGACACGTGACAACAGGACGGTGTATCAATGACACATGACAACAGGACGGTGTATCAATGACAGATGACAACAGGACGGTGTATCAATGACACATGACAAAAATACGGTGTATCAATGACACATGACAACAGGACGGTGTATCAATGACACATGACAACAGGACGGTGTATCAATGACACATCTATAGAAACTGTCAACAGAGCAAATAAATATGTTGGATAATCCGCGGGGAAATCTATTGACAGTTTGTGAGGGATCTATAGCACCAAGACAGTTTGTGTACGATCTATAGCACCAAGACAGATTGTGTACGATCTATAGCACCAAGACAGTTTGTGTGAGATCTATAGCACCAAGACAGTTTGTGTGAGATCTATAGCACCAAGACAGTTTGTGTACGATCTATAGCACCAAGACAGTTTGTGAGGGATCTATAGCACCAAGACAGATTGTGTACAATCTATAGCACCAAGACAGTTTGTGTACAATCTATAGCACCAAGACAGATTGTGTACAATCTATAGCACCAAGACAGTTTGTGTACGATCTATAGCACCAAGACAGATTGTGTACGATCTATAGCACCAAGACAGATTGTGTACGATCTATAGCACCAAGACAGTTTGTGTACGATCTATAGCACCAAGACAGATTGTGTACGATCTATAGCACCAAGACAGATTGTGTACGATCTATAGCACCAAGACAGTTTGTGTGAGATCTATAGCACCAAGACAGTTTGTGTACGATCTATAGCACCAAGACAGTTTGTGAGGGATCTATAGCACCAAGACAGATTGTGTACAATCTATAGCACCAAGACAGTTTGTGTACAATCTATAGCACCAACAGATTGTGTACAATCTATAGCACCAAGACAGTTTGTGTACGATCTATAGCACCAAGACAGATTGTGTACGATCTATAGCACCAAGACAGATTGTGTACGATCTATAGCACCAAGACAGTTTGTGTACGATCTATAGCACCAAGACAGATTGTGTACAATCTATAGCACCAAGACAGATTGTGTACGATCTATAGCACCAAGACAGTTTGTGAGAGATCTATAGCACCAAGACAGTTTGTGTACGATCTATAGCACCAAGACAGTTTGTGAGGGATCTATAGCACCAAGACAGATTGTGTACAATCTATAGCACCAAGACAGATTGTGAAAGATCTATAGCACCAAGACAGATTGTGTACGATCTATAGCACCAAGACAGATTGTGTACGATCTATAGCACCAAGACAGTTTGTGTACGATCTATAGCACCAAGACAGATTGTGTACGATCTATAGCACCAAGACAGATTGTGTACGATCTATAGCACCAAGACAGTTTGTGTACGATCTATAGCACAAAGACAGATTGTGTACAATCTATAGCACCAAGACAGATTGTGTACAATCTATAGCACCAAGACAGATTGTGAGGGATCTATAGCACCAAGACAGATTGTGTACAATCTATAGCACCAAGACAGATTGTATACAATCTATAGCACCAAGACAGATTGTGTACGATCTATAGCACCAAGACAGATTGTGTACGATCTATAGCACCAAGACAGATTGTGTACAATCTATAGCACCAAGACAGTTTGTGTACGATCTATAGCACCAAGACAGATTGTGTACGATCTATAGCACCAAGACAGATTGTGTACAATCTATAGCACCAAGACAGATTGTGTACAATCTATAGCACCAAGACAGTTTGTGTACGATCTATAGCACCAAGACAGATTGTGTACGATCTATAGCACCAAGACATATTGTGTACAATCTATAGCACCAAGACAGATTGTGTACAATCTATAGCACCAAGACAGATTGTGTACAATCTATAGCACCAAGACAGATTGTTTACAATCTATAGCACCAAGACAGATTGTGTACAATCTATAGCACCAAGACAGATTGTGTACAATCTATAGCACCAAGACAGATTGTGTACAATCTATAGCACCAAGACAGATTGTGTACAATCTATAGCACCAAGACAGATTGTGTACGATCTATAGCACCAAGACAGATTGTGTACGATCTATAGCACCAAGACAGATTGTGTACAATCTATATCACCAAGACAGATTGTGTACAATCTATAGCACAAAGACAGATTGTTTACAATCTATAGCACCAAGACAGATTGTGTACAATCTATAGCACCAAGACAGATTGTGTACAATCTATAGCACCAAGACAGATTGTGTACAATCTATAGCACCAAGACAGATTGTGTACAATCTATAGCACCAAGACAGATTGTGTACGATCTATAGCACCAAGACAGATTGTGTACGATCTATAGCACCAAGACAGTTTGTGTACGATCTATAGCACCAAGACAGATTGTGTACGATCTATAGCACCAAGACAGATTGTGTACGATCTATAGCACCAAGACAGTTTGTGTACGATCTATAGCACCAAGACAGATTGTGTACGATCTATAGCACCAAGACAGATTGTGTACGATCTATAGCACCAAGACAGTTTGTGTACGATCTATAGCACCAAGACAGATTGTGTACAATCTATAGCACCAAGACAGATTGTGTACGATCTATTGCACCAAGACAGTTTGTGAGAGATCTATAGCACCAAGACAGTTTGTGTACGATCTATAGCACCAAGACAGTTTGTGAGGGATCTATAGCACCAAGACAGATTGTGTACAATCTATAGCACCAAGACAGATTGTGAAAGATCTATAGCACCAAGACAGATTGTGTACGATCTATAGCACCAAGACAGATTGTGTACGATCTATAGCACCAAGACAGTTTGTGTACGATCTATAGCACCAAGACAGATTGTGTACGATCTATAGCACCAAGACAGATTGTGTACGATCTATAGCACCAAGACAGTTTGTGTACGATCTATAGCACCAAGACAGATTGTGTACAATCTATAGCACCAAGACAGATTGTGTACAATCTATAGCACCAAGACAGATTGTGAGGGATCTATAGCACCAAGACAGATTGTGTACAATCTATAGCACCAAGACAGATTGTATACAATCTATAGCACCAAGACAGATTGTGTACGATCTATAGCACCAAGACAGATTGTGTACGATCTATAGCACCAAGACAGATTGTGTACAATCTATAGCACCAAGACAGTTTGTGTACGATCTATAGCACCAAGACAGATTGTGTACGATCTATAGCACCAAGACAGATTGTGTACAATCTATAGCACCAAGACAGATTGTGTACAATCTATAGCACCAAGACAGTTTGTGTACGATCTATAGCACCAAGACAGATTGTGTACGATCTATAGCACCAAGACAGATTGTGTACAATCTATAGCACCAAGACAGATTGTGTACAATCTATAGCACCAAGACAGATTGTGTACAATCTATAGCACCAAGACAGATTGTTTACAATCTATAGCACCAAGACAGATTGTGTACAATCTATAGCACCAAGACAGATTGTGTACAATCTATAGCACCAAGACAGATTGTGTACAATCTATAGCACCAAGACAGATTGTGTACGATCTATAGCACCAAGACAGATTGTGTACGATCTATAGCACCAAGACAGATTGTGTACGATCTATAGCACCAAGACAGATTGTGTACAATCTATAGCACCAAGACAGATTGTGTACAATCTATAGCACAAAGACAGATTGTTTACAATCTATAGCACCAAGACAGATTGTGTACAATCTATAGCACCAAGACAGATTGTGTACAATCTATAGCACCAAGACAGATTGTGTACAATCTGTAGCACCAAGACAGATTGTGTACAATCTATAGCACCAAGACAGATTGTGTACGATCTATAGCACCAAGACAGATTGTGTACGATCTATAGCACCAAGACAGTTTGTGTACGATCTATAGCACCAAGACAGATTGTGTACGATCTATAGCACCAAGACAGATTGTGTACGATCTATAGCACCAAGACAGATTGTGTACGACCTATAGCACCAAGACAGATTGTGTACAATCTATAGCACCAAGACAGTTTGTGTACAATCTATAGCACCGAGACAGTTTGTGTACAATCTATAGCACCAAGACAGATTGTGTACGACCTATTGCAACATTTCATTTGTACTATCTATAGCAAGATTTCATTTGTACTATCTATAGCAACATTTCATGTGTACTATCTATAGCAACATTTAATTATTTACTATCTATAACAACGTTTCAATTGTACTATCTATAGCAACATTTCAATTGTACTATCTATAGCAACATTTCAATTGTACTATCTATAGCAACATTTCATTTGTACTATCTATAGCAACATTTCATTTGTACTATCTATAGCAACATTTCATTTGTACTATCTATAGCAATATTTCATTTGTACTATCTATAGCTACATTTCATTATTTACTATCTATAACAATATTTCATTATTTACTAACTATAGCAACATTTCATTTGTACTATCTATAGCTACATTTCAGTATTTACTATCTATAACAATATTTCATTATTTACTAACTATAGCAACATTTCATTTGTACTATCTATAGTAACATTTCATTCGTACTGTGTGTAGCAACACTTCATTTGTACTATCTATAGCAACATTTCAATTGTAAAATTTATAGTTACATTTCATTTAGTGCCATGACATTCCATCTTGGCTTCATTTAGTGCCATGACATTCCATCTGGCTTCATTTAGTGCCATGACATTCCATCCTGGCTTCATTTAGTGCCATGACATTCCTTCTTGGCTTCATTTAGTGCCATGACATTCCATCCTGGCTTCATTTAGTGCCATGACATTCCATCTTGGCTTCATTTAGTGCCATGACATTCCATCGTGGTTTCATTTAGTGCCATGACATTCCATCTTGGCATCATTTAATGCTATGACATTCAATCTTGACTTCATTTAGTGCCATGACATTCCATCTTGGCTTCATTTACTGCCATGACATTCAATCTTGGCTTCACTTAGTGTCATGACAGTCCATCTTGGCTTCATTTAGTGCCATGACATTCCATCTTGGCTTCATTTACTGCCTGACATTCAATCTTGGCTTCATTTACTGCCCTGACATTCAATCTTGGTTTCATTTACTGCCCTGACATTCAATCTTGGCTTCATTTAGTGTCATGACAGTCCTTTTTGGCTTCATTTAGTGCTATGACATTCCATCTTGGCTTCATTTAGTGCCATGACATTACATCTTGGCTTCATTTAGTGCCATGACATTCCATCGTGGTTTCATTTAGTGCCATGACATTCCATCTTGGCATCATTTAGTGCTATGACATTCAATCTTGACTTCATTTAGTGCCATGACATTCCATCTTGGCTTCATTTACTGCCATGACATTCAATCATAGCTTCACTTAGTGTCATGACAGTCCATCTTGGCTTCATTTAGTGCCATGACATTCCATCTTGGCTTCATTTACTGCCTGACATTCAATCTTGGCTTCATTTACTGCCCTGACATTCAATCTTGGCTTCATTTAGTGTCATTACAGTCCTTTTTGGCTTCATTTAGTGCAATGACATTCCATCTTGGCTTCATTTAGTGCCATGACATTACATCTTGGCTTCATTTAGTGCCATGACATTACATCTTGGCTTCATTTAGTGCTATGACATTACATCTTGGCTTCATTTAGTGTCATGACAGTCTATCTTTGCTTCATTTAGTGTCATGACAGTCCATCTTGGTTTCATTTACTGTCCTGACATTCAATCTTGGCTTCATTTAGTGCCATGACATTCCATCTTGGCTTCATTTACTGCCTGACATTCAATCTTGGCTTCATTTACTGCCCTGACATTCAATCTTGGTTTCATTTACTGCCCTGACATTCAATCTTGGCTTAATTTAGTGTCATGACAGTCCTTTTTGGCTTCATTTAGTGCCCTAACATTCAATCTTGACTTCATTTAGTGCCATGACATTCCATCTTAACTTCATTTCGTGCCATGACATTCAATCTTGGCTTCATTTAGTGCCATGACATTCCATCTTGGCTTCATTTAGTGCCATGACATTCCATCTTGGCTTCATTTAGTGCCATGACATTCCATCTTGACTTCATTTAGTGCTATGACATTCCATCTTGGCTTCTTTTAGTACCATGACATTCCATCTTCGATTCATTTAGTGCTATGACATTTCATTTCATCTTCACTTCATTTAGTGCCATGACATTCCATCTTGGCTTCATTTAGTGCCATGACATTTCATCTTGGCTTTATTTAGTGCCATGACATTCCATCTTGGTTTCATTTAGTGCCATGAATTCCATCTTGGCTTCATTTGGTGCCGAGACATTCCATCTTGGCTTCATTTAGTGCTATGACATTCCATCTTGGCTTCATTTAGTGTCATGGCAGTCCATCTTGGCTTCATTTAGTGCCATGACATTCCATGTTGGCTTATTTTAGTGTCATGACATTCCATCTTGGTTTCATTTAGTGCCATGACATTCCATCTTGACTTAATTTAGTGTCATGACATTCCATCTTGGTTTCATTTAGTGCTATGGCATTCTATTTTACCTACATCTAGTGCTTTGACATTTCATCTTGGCTTCATTTAGCGCTATGACATTCCATTTTACCTTTATTTAGTGCCATGACATTTCATCTTGGCTTCATTTAGTGACATGACATTCCATTTTACCTTCATTTAGTTATGTGCCCATTGCCATTCTGCCTTTATTGTGTTACGACGGAGATGACAGAGTGATTGTATGTGATTTTGTAGGAGACATGCGATATGTTATGATGTTACGATTTTATGTGTTATGTGTTACTATATTATGTGTTATGATGTTATGTGTTATGATGTTATGTGTTACGATATTACGATGTTATGTGTTATGGTGTTGTGTTATGTGTTACGATGTTATGTGTTATAATGTTATATGTTACGATGTTACGATATTATGTGTTATGATGTTACGATTTTTTGTGTTATGATGTTATGATGTTGTGTTATGATCTTATGTGTTATGATGTTAAGACGGTATGTTTATGATGTTATGTGTTACGATGTTACAATGTTTTGTGTTATGATGTTATAATGTTGTGTTACGATGTTATGTGTTATGTTTTAAGATGTTATTTGGTATGTTTTATGATGTAAAGATGTTCTGTGTTATGATGTTATGATGTTAGGTGTTATGATATTATGATGATATGTGTTATGATGGTATGTGTTATGATGTTTTGTGTTGTGATGCTATGATGTTAAGATGTTATGTGCTATGATGTTATGTGTTATGATGTTATGTGTTACGATGTTATGATCTTATGTGTTATGACGTTATGATGTTATGTGTGATGATTTTATGATGGTATGCGTTATGATGTTGTATGTTATGTGTTATGTTCTATAATGTTATGTGTTACGATATTATGTGTTATGATGTTATGCGTTTTATGTGTTATGATGTTATGCGTTTTATGTGTTATGATGTTGCGATGTTATGTGTTACGATGTTATGTGTTGTGATGTTATGTGTTATGTGTTATGATGTTACCATGTTATATGTTACGATGTTATGATTTTATGTGTTATGATTTTATGTGTTATGATGCTACTATGTTATGATGTTACTATGTTATGATGTTATGTGTTATGATGTTACTATGTTATGATGTTACTATGTTATGATGTTACTATGTTATGATGTTATGTGTTATGGTGTTACGAAGTTATGTGTTATGATTTTTATGTGTTATGATGTTATGTTTTGCAATGTTACATTTTACGATGTTATGATTTTATGTGTTATGATGTTATGTGTAACGATGTTATGATGCTCTGTTTTATGATGTTCTGTGTTATGATGTTAAGATTTTATGATGTTATGATGTTATGTGTTACGATGTTATGTGTTATGATGTTATGTGTTATGATGTTAAGATTTTATGATGTTATGATGTTATGTATTATGATGCTAAGATTTTATGATGTTATGATGTTATGTCTTACGATGTTAAGATTTTATGATGTTATGAGTTATGTGTTACGATGTTACGATTTTATGTGTTATGATGTTATGATGTTCCGATGTTTTGTGTTATGATGTTATGCGTTGCGATGTTAAGATTTTATGATGTTATGATTTTATGTATTTACGATGTTATGTGTTATGATGTTATGTATTTACGATGTTATGTGTTATGATGTTATGTGTGACGATGTTAAGATATTATGATGTTATGTGTTACGATGTTGTGTGCTATGATGTTATGTGTTATGATGGTAAGATTTTATGATGTTATGATGTTATGTATTATGATGTTAAGATTTTATGATGTTATGATGTTATGTCTTATGATGTTAAGATTTTATGATGTTATGATGTTATGAGTTATGATGTTATGTGTTATGATGTTCCGATGTTTTGTGTTATGATGTTATGCGTTGCGATGTTAAGATTTTATGATGTTATGATGTTATGTATTTACGATGTTGTGTTATGATGTTATGTATTTGCGATGTTATGTGTTATGATGTTATGTGTGATGATGTTAAGATATTATGATGTTATGATGCTATGTGTTACGATGTTGTGTGCTATGATGTTATGATGTTATGTGTTACGATGTTGTGTGCTATGATGTTATGATGTTATGTGTTACGATGTTATGTGTTATGATGTTATGTGTGATGATGTTAAGATATTATGATGTTATGTGTTATGATGTTATGTGTTACGATGTTGTGTGTTATGATGTTATGTGTTACGATGTTATGTGTTATGATACGATTCAAAATAAGATGCATATAAGGTGTATCAATGACAACAGCGAGGCCCGGCTTGAAACGTCAATTACTCATCGACGGAAAAAAACATGTGTACCTCCGAAGTCGGAGTTATTTGCCTGTGCGGCGAGGGACCCCTGTGCACACGGCTGCCAGGGAAAAATAGATTAACACGCAAAATTCAGTTCCTAGTCTCTAGGGACTTCGTCAGAGTTGAAAGCTGGCGAACGCAACAACAACAACAACAACACAACAACAACAACAACATAAGATGCCATAAGATATGAACTTGTTTTATTTTAAACCGCTCACATTCTGCGATATTAATTTCCTCGCGGATGTCGACACGTGATATTGGTTCATCGTCTGGTAATTCCGCGGAGAGATATCTCCATCCATCTGCTGTCACACACAAAATGAGAAACCAGGAGATTAAATGCGTATCTTGTCATAATTAAATGAATGGACAAGAAATCGGCTTCTGTTTGTCGTGTTTTCTTGGCTTCAAATGAAATGTTTCTCAAAGAAAAAAAAAACGTTTAGTTCATTTGTCGTTTGCTGAATCAACGGTCAAGGTCATTAGGCACAGCAGTTCTCAAAGTGGACAAGGTGGGGGGGGGGGGTTGTTTAAATACAATAAATGACGTCAGTCAGTGAGGAAGGTCACAACATGGAAGGTCATGTCGTATGACAGGGAACAGTTGGCTGTGTGTTCACTTTCTGCGCGGTCTCACCTTATGTCTTTTGGCGTGGGCTGAGACTGCTACGATGGGGACTACAGTTACCTTTCTTTGTTTGGGAGATGAGATATTAATTCGGATGACTCCACTGGCATGGGCGGTTGAGCAATTATGGATTTTAATTCGTTTGCAGTGATACCGGGGCCTTCCATAAGCAAATAACCAAATGGCTGTGGTATCGCGGGTGGGTAGGTGCAGTCATTTACTGACCACGTGGATCAGTTCACATTAAAAAAGTGAGATGGTTTCTATTTGTGGCGTGGGGAGGGGGGATGAGTTTATCCAGCCTTTGAAAATGGGTACCGAGGTTTTATCTTGAAAGTTTGACGACCGCTCGTAACACTGAACACGTGACTCATAACTGATAGTTGCTGAACAATATGGCGAGAATATCATCTGTTTCTCACAAGCCGTGATGGTTATCATCATTGTCTTGATATTGTTTTCGTTGTTCTTACTGTTGACATCGATGTTCTTTATGCTGCTGTCGATGTTCTTTATTTGGATGTTATTTATGTTGATATTCTTTATATTGATGTCTGTTTGTTATGTTGAAGTCGATGTTCTTTATGTTGATGTCTATGTTTGTTATGTTGAAGTCGATGTTCTTTATGTTGATGTCTATGTTTGTTATGCTGAAGTCGATGTTCTTTATGTTGATGTCTATGTTTGCTATGTTGATGTCGATGTTCTTTATGTTGATGTCTAAGTTTGTTATGTTGAAGTCGATATTCTTTATGTTGATGTTTATGTTTGCTATGTTGAAGTCGATGTTCTTTATGTCGATGATCTTTATGTTGAAGTCGATGTTATTTATTTGATGTATATGTTAGGACACGAAATCCCTGGGTTGTGAATTTGGCTTGGCAATATGGCTTTCATTATTTCGCGAGTTCTGTTGGAGAATGATGGACAGTGTCCATCATAGAGGCGCTGCGGGAAGGGGTTCATTGTGCAATACACCGAGGGTGGGGAGGAAGAGGAGCTACTGCGGTCACGACCTGGCGTTAAGGAATAGATGTGAGAAAGTTATCAGAGAATGAGGTCAGCAACATAA
>JAVIAB010000001.1:1606807-1695366 GCA_032433765.1 Megaustenia siamemsis
CAAGACAGATTGTGTACGATCTATAGCACCAAGACAGATTGTGTACGATCTATAGCACCAAGACAGTTTTGTGTGAGATCTATAGCACCAAGACAGTTTGTGTACGATCTATAGCACCAAGACAGTTTGTGAGGATCTATAGCACCAAGACAGATTTGTACATCTATAGCACCAAGACAGTTTGTGTACAATCTATAGCACCAAGACAGATTGTGTACATCTATAGCACCAAGACAGTTTGTGTACGATCTATAGCACCAAGACAGATTGTGTACGATCTATAGCACCAAGACAGATTGTTGTACGATCTATAGCACCAAGACAGTTTGTGTACGATCTATAGCACCAAGACAGATTGTGTACAATCTATAGCACCAAGACAGATTGTGTGCGATCTATAGCACCAAGACAGTTTGTGAAGATCTATAGCACCAAGACAGTTGTGTACGATCTATAGCACCAAGACAGTTTGTGGGGATCTATAGCACCAAGACAGATTGTGTACAATCTATAGCAACCAAGACAGATTGTGAAAGATCTATAGCACCAAGACAGATTGTGTACGATCTATAGCACCAAGACAGATTGTGTACGATCTATAGCACCAAGACAGTTTTGTGTACGATCTATAGCACCAAACAGATTGTGTACCATCTATAGCACCAAGACAGATTGTGTACGATCTATAGCACCAAGACAGTTTGTGTACGATCTATAGCACCAAGAAGATTGTGTACATCTATAGCACCAAGACAGATTGTGTACAATCTATAGCACCAAGACAGATTGTGAGGATCTATAGCACCAAGACAGATTGTGTACAATCTATAGCACCAGACAGATTGTATACAATCTATAGCACCAAGACAGATTGTGGTACGATCTATAGCACCAAGACAGATTGTGTACGATCTATAGCACCAAGACAGATTGTGTACAATCTATAGCACCAAACAGTTTGTGTACGATCTATAGCACCAACAGATTGTGTACGATCTATAGCACCAAGACAGATTGTGTACAATCTATAGCACCAAGACAGATTTGTACAATCTATAGCACCAAGACAGTTTGTGTACGATCTATAGCACCAAGACAGATTGTGTACGATCTATAGCACCAAGACAGATTGTGTACAATCTATAGCACCAAGACAGATTGTGTACAATCTATAGCACCAAGACAGATTGTGTACAATCTATAGCACCAAGACAGATTGTTTACAATCTATAGCACCAAGACAGATGTGTACAATCTTAGCACCAAGACAGATTGTGTACAATCTATAGCACCAAGACAGATTGTTACAATCTATAGCACCAGACAGATTGTGTACAATCTATAGCACCAAGACAGATTGTGTACGATCTATAGCACCAAGACAGATTGTGTACGATCTATAGCACCAAGACAGATTGTGTACAATCTATAGCACCAAGACAGATTGTGTACAATCTATAGCACAAGACAGATTGGTTTCATCTATAGCACCAAGACAGATGTGTACAATCTATAGCACCAAGACAGATTGTGTACAATCTATAGCACCAAGACAGATTGTGTACATCTATAGCACCAAGACAGATTGTGTACAATCTATAGCACCAAGACAGATTGTGTACGATCATAGCACCAAGACAGATTGTGTACGATCTATAGCACCAAGACAGTTGTGTACGATCTATAGCACCAAGACAGATTGTGTACGATCTATAGCACCAAGACAGATTGTGTACGATCTATAGCACCAAGACAGTTTGTGTACGATCTATAGCACCAAGACAGATTGTGTACGATCTATAGCACCAAGACAGATTGTGTACGATCTATAGCACCAAGACAGTTTGTGTACGATCTATAGCACCAAGACAGATTGTGTACAATCTATAGCACCAAGACAGATTGTGTACGATCTATAGCACCAAGACAGTTTGTGAGAGATCTATAGCACCAAGCAGTTTGTGTACGATCTATAGCACCAAGACAGTTGTGAGGGATCTATAGCACCAAGACAGATTGTGTACAATCTATAGCACCAAGACAGATTGTGAAAGATCTATAGCACCAAGACAGATTGTGTACGATCTATAGCACCAAGACAGATTGTGTACGATCTATAGCACCAAGACAGTTTGTGTACGATCTATAGCACCAAGACAGATTGTGTACGATCTATAGCACCAAGACAGATTGTGTACGATCTATAGCACCAAGACAGTTTGTGTACGATCTATAGCACCAAGACAGATTGTGTACAATCTATAGCACCAAGACAGATTGTGTACAATCTATAGCACCAAGACAGATTGTGAGGGATCTATAGCACCAAGACAGATTGTGTACAATCTATAGCACCAACAGATTGTATACAATCTATAGCACCAAGACAGATTGTGTACGATCTATAGCACCAAGACAGATTGTGTACGATCTATAGCACCAAGACAGTTTGTACAATCTATAGCACCAAGACAGTTGTGTACGATCTATAGCACCAAGACAGATTGTGTACGATCTATAGCACCAAGACAGATTGTGTACAATCTATAGCACCAAGACAGCTTGTGTACAATCTATAGCACCAAGACAGTTTGTGTACGATCTATAGCACCAAGACAGATTGTGTACGATCTATAGCACCAAGACAGATTGTGTACAATCTATAGCACCAAGACAGATTGTGTACATCTATAGCACCAAGACAGATTGTGTACAATCTATAGCACCAGACAGATTGTGTACAATCTATAGCACCAAGACAGATTGTGTACAATCTATAGCACCAAGACAGATTGTGTACGATCTATAGCACCAAGACAGATTGTGTACGATCTATAGCACCAAGACAGATTGTGTACAATCTATAGCACCAAGACAGATTGTGTACAATCTATAGCACAAAGACAGATTGTTTACAATCTATAGCACCAAGACAGATTGTGTACAATCTATAGCACCAGACAGATTGTGTACAATCTATAGCACCAAGACAGATTGTGTACAATCTATAGCACCAAGACAGATTGTGTACATCTATAGCACCAAGACAGATTGTGTACGATCTATAGCACCAAGACAGATTGTTTACATCTATAGCACCAAGACAGTTTGTGTACATCTATAGCACCAAGACAGATTGTGTACGATCTATAGCACCAAGACAGATTGTGTACGATCTATAGCACCAAGACAGATTGTGTACGACTATAGCACCAAGACAGATTGTGTACAATCTATAGCACCAAGACAGTTTGTGTACAATCTATAGCACCGAGACAGTTTGTGTACAATCTATAGCACCAAGACAGTTTGTGTACGACCTATAGCACCAAGACAGATTGTGTACGACCTATTGCAACATTTCATTTGTACTATCTATAGCAAGATTCATTTGTACTATCTATAGCACATTTCATGTGTACTATCTATAGCAACATTTATATTTCTATCTATAACAACGTTTCAATTGTACTATCTATAGCAACATTTCAATTGTACTATCTATAGCAACATTTCAATTGTACTATCTATAGCAACATTTCATTGTACTATCTATAGCAACATTTCATTTGTACTATCTATAGCAACATTTCATTTGTACTATCTATAGCAATATTTCATTTGTACTATCTATAGCTACATTTCATTATTTACTATCTATAACAATATTTCATTATTTACTAACTATAGCCATTTCATTTGTACTATCTATAGCTACATTTCAGTATTTACTATCTATAACAATATTTCATTATTTACTAACTATAGCAACATTTCATTTGTATTATCTATAGTACATTTCATTCGTACTGTGTGTAGCACACTTTATTTTACTATCTATAGCAACATTTCAATTGTAAATTTATAGTTACATTTCATTTAGTGCCATGACATTCCATCTTGGCTTCATTTAGTGCCATGACATTCATCTTGGCTTCATTTAGTGCCATGACATTCCATCCTGGCTTCATTTAGTGCCATAACATTCCTTCTTGGCTTCATTTAGTGCCATGACATTCCATCCTGGCTTCATTTAGTGCCATGACATTCATCTTGGCTTCATTTAGTGCCATGACATTCCATCGTGGTTTCATTTAGTGCCATGACATTCCATCTTGGCATCATTTAATGCTATGACATTCATCTTGACTTCATTTAGTGCCAGACATTCCATCTTGGCTTCATTTACTGCCCTGACATTCAATCTTGGCTTCACTTAGTGTCCATGACAGTCCATCTTGGCTTCATTTAGTGCCATGACATTCCATCTTGGCTTCATTACTGCCTGACATTCATCTTGGCTTCATTTACTGCCCTGACATTCAATCTTGGTTCATTTACTGCCCTGACATTCATCTTGGCTTCATTTAGTGTCATGACAGTCCCTTTTTGGGCTTCATTTAGTGCTATGACATTCCATCTTGGCTTCATTTAGTGCCATGACATTACATCTTGGCTTCATTTTAGTGCCATGACATTCCATCGTGGTTTCATTTAGTGCCATGACATTCCATCTTGGCATCATTTAGTGCTAGGACATTCAATCTTGACTTCATTTAGTGCCATGACATTCCATCTTGGCTTCATTTACTGCCATGACATTCAATCATAGCTTCACTTATGTCATGACAGTCCATCTTGGCTTCATTTAGTGCCATGACATTCCATCTTGGCTTCATTTACTGCCTGACATTCAATCTTGGCTTCATTTACTGCCTGACATTCAATCTTGGCTTCATTTAGTGTCATTACAGTCCTTTTTGGCTTCATTTAGTGCAATGACATTCCATCTTGGCTTCATTTAGTGCCATGACATTACATCTTGGCTTCATTTAGTGCTATGACATTACATCTTGGCTTCATTTAGTCATGACAGTCTATCTTTGCTTCATTTAGTGTCATGACAGTCCATCTTGGTTTCATTTACTGCCCTGACATTCAATCTTGGCTTCATTTAGTGCCACGACATTCCATCTTGGCTTCATTTACTGCCTGACATTCAATCTTGGCTTCATTTACTGCCCTGACATTCAATCTTGGTTTCATTTACTGCCCTGACATTCAATCTTGGCTTAATTTAGTGTCATGACAGTCCTTTTGGCTTCATTTAGTGCCCTAACATTCAATCTTGACTTCATTTAGTGCCATGACATTCCATCTTAACTTCATTTCGTGCCATGACATTCAATCTTGGCTTCATTTAGTGCCATGACATTCCATCTTGGCTTCATTTAGTGCCATGACATTCCATCTTGGCTTCATTTAGTGCCATGACATTCCATCTTGACTTCATTTAGTGCTATGACATTCCATCTTGGCTTCTTTTAGTACCATGACATTCCATCTTCGATTCATTTAGTGCTATGACATTTCATCTTCACTTCATTTAGTGCCATGACATTCCATCTTGGCTTCATTTAGTGCCATGACATTTCATCTTGGCTTTATTTAGTGCCATGACATTCCATCTTGGTTTCATTTAGTGCCATGAATTCCATCTTGGCTTCATTTGTGCCGAGACATTCCATCTTGGCTTCATTTAGTGCTATGACATTCCATCTTGGCTTCATTTAGTGTCATGGCAGTCCATCTTGGCTTCATTTAGTGCCATGACATTCCATCTTGGCTTATTTTAGTGTCATGACATTCCATCTTGGTTTCATTTAGTGCCATGACATTCCATCTTGACTTATTTAGTGTCATGACATTCCATCTTGGTTTCATTTAGTGCTATAGGCATTCTATTTTACCTACATCTAGTGCTTTGACATTCATCTTGGCTTCATTTAGCGCTATGACATTCCATTTTACCTTATTTAGTGCCATGACATTTCATCTTGGCTTCATTTAGTGACATGACATTCCATTTTACCTTCATTTAGTTATGTGCCCATTGCCATTCTGCTTTATTGTGTTACGACGGAGATGACAGAGTGATTGTATGTGATTTTGTAGGAGACATGCGATATGTTATGATGTTACGATTTTATGTGTTATGTGTTACTATATTATGTGTTATGATGTTATGTGTATGATGTTATGTGTTACGATATTACGATGTTATGTGTTATGGTGTTGTGTTATGTGTTACGATGTAATGTGTATAATGTTATATGTACGATGTTACGATATTATGTGTTATGATGTTACGATTTTTTGTGTTATGATGTTATGATGTTGTGTTATGATCTTATGTGTTATGATGTTAAGACGGTATGTGTTATGATGTTATGTGTTACGATGTTACAATGTTTTGTGTTATGATGTTATAATGTTGTGTTACGATGTTATGTGTTATGTTTTAAGATGTTATTTGGTATGTTTATGATGTAAAGATGTTCTGTGTTATGATGTTATGATGTTAGGTGTTATGATATTATGATGATATGTGTTATGATGGTATGTGTATGATGTTTTGTGTTGTGATGCTATGATGTTAAGATGTTATGTGCTATGATGTTATGTGTTATGATGTTATGTGTTACGATGTTATGATCTTATGTGTTATGACGTTATGATGTTATGTGTGATGATTTATGATGGTATGCGTTATGATGTTGTATGTTATGTGTTATGTTCTTAATGTTATGTGTTACGATATTATGTGTTATGATGTTATGCGTTTATGTGTTATGATGTTATGCGTTTTATGTGTTATGATGTTGCGATGTTATGTGTTACGATGTTATGTGTTGTGATGTTATGTGTTATGTGTTATGATGTTACCATGTTATATGTTACGATGTTATGATTTTATGTGTTATGATTTTATGTGTTATGATGCTACTATGTTATGATGTTACTATGTTATGATGTTATGTGTTATGATGTTACTATGTTATGATGTTACTATGTTATGATGTTACTATGTTATGATGTTATGTGTTATGGTGTTACGAAGTTATGTGTTATGATTTTTATGTGTTATGATGTTATGTTTTGCAATGTTACATTTTACGATGTTATGATTTTATGTTATGATGTTATGTTGTAACGATGTTATGATGCTCTGTTTTATGATGTTCTGTGTTATGATGTTAAGATTTTATGATGTTATGATGTTATGTGTTACGATGTTATGTGTTATGATGTTATGTGTTATGATGTTAAGATTTTATGATGTTATGATGTTATGTATTATGATGCTAAGATTTTATGATGTTATGATGTTATGTCTTACGATGTTAAGATTTTATGATGTTATGAGTTATGTGTTACGATGTTACGATTTTATGTGTTATGATGTTATGATGTTCCGATGTTTGTGTTATGATGTTATGCGTTGCGATGTTAAGATTTTATGATGTTATGATTTTATGTATTTACGATGTTATGTGTTATGATGTTATGTATTTATGATGTTATGTATTTACGATGTTATGTGTTATGATGTTATGTGTGACGATGTTAAGATATTATGATGTTATGTGTTACGATGTTGTGTGCTATGATGTTATGTGTTATGATGGTAAGATTTTATGATGTTATGATGTATGTATTATGATGTTAAGATTTTATGATGTTATGATGTTATGTCTTATGATGTTAAGATTTTATGATGTTATGATGTTATGAGTTATGATGTTATGTGTTATGATGTTCCGATGTTTTGTGTTATGATGTTATGCGTTGCGATGTTAAGATTTTATGATGTTATGATGTTATGTATTACGATGTTGTGTTATGATGTTATGTATTTGCGATGTATGTGTTATGATGTTATGTGTGATGATGTTAAGATATTATGATGTTATGATGCTATGTGTTACGATGTTGTGTGCTATGATGTTATGATGTTATGTGTTACGATGTTGTGTGCTATGATGTTATGATGTTACGATGTTATGTGTTATGATGTTATGTGTGATGATGTTAAGATATTATGATGTTATGTGTTATGATGTTATGTGTTACGATGTTGTGTGTTATGATGTTATGTGTTACGATGTTATGTGTTATGATACGATTCAAAATAAGATGCATATAAGGTGTATCAATGACAACAGCGAGGCCCGGCTTGAAACGTCAATTACTCATCGACGGAAAAAAACATGTGTACCTCCGAAGTCGGAGTTATTTGCCTGTGCGGCGAGGGACCCCTGTGCACACGGCTGCCAGGGAAAAATAGATTAACACGCAAAATTCAGTTCCTAGTCTCTAGGGACTTCGTCAGAGTTGAAAGCTGGCGAACGCAACAACAACAACAACAACAACAACAACAACAACATAAGATGCCATAAGATATGAACTTGTTTTATTTTAAACCGCTCACATTCTGCGATATTAATTTCCTCGCGGATGTCGACACGTGATATGGTTCATCGTCTGGTAATCGCGGAGAGATATCTCCATCCATTGCTGTCACACACAAAATGAGAAACCAGGAGATTAAATGCGTATCTTGTCATAATTAAATGAATGGACAAGAAATCGGCTTCTGTTTGTCGTGTTTTCTTGGCTTCAAAATGAAATGTTTCTCAAAGAAAAAAAAAACGTTTAGTTCATTTGTCGTTTGCTGAATCAACGGTCAAGGTCATTAGGCACAGCAGTTTCTCAAAGTGGACAAGGTGGGGGGGGGGGGGGGGGTTTGTTTAAATACAATAAATGACGTCAGTCAGGGAGGAAGGTGACAACATGGAAGGTCATGTCGTATGACAGGAACAGTTGGCTGTGTTCACTTTCTGCGCGGTCTCACCTTATGTCTTTTGGCGTGGGCTGAGACTGCTACGATGGGGACTACAGTTACCTTTCCTTGTTTGGGAGATGAGATTAATTCGGATGACTCCACTGGCATGGGCGGTTGAGCAATTATGGATTTTAATTCGTTTGCAGTGATACCGGGGCCTTCCATAAGCAAATAACCAAATGGCTGTGGTATCGCGGTGGGTAGGTGCAGTCATTTACTGACCACGTGGATCAGTTCACATTAAAAAAGTGAGATGGTTTCTATTTGTGGCGTGGGGAGGGGGGATGAGTTTATCCAGCCTTTGAAAATGGTACCGAGGTTTTATCTTGAAAGTTTGACGACCGCTCGTAACACTGAACACGTGACTCATAACTGATAGTTGCTGAACAATATGGCGAGAATATCATCTGTTTCTCACAAGCCGTGGATGGTTATCATCATTGTCTTGATATTGTTTTCGTTGTTCTTACTGTTGACATCGATGTTCTTTATGCTGCTGTCGATGTTCTTTATTGGATGTTATTTATGTTGATATTCTTTATATTGATGTCTGTTTGTTATGTTGAAGTCGATGTTCTTTATGTTGATGTCTATGTTTGTTATGTTGAAGTCGATGTTCTTTATGTTGATGTCTATGTTTGTTATGCTGAAGCGATGTTCTTTATGTGATGTCTATGTTTGCTATGTTGATGTCGATGTTCTTTATGTTGATGTCTAAGTTTGTTATGTTGAAGTCGATATTCTTTATGTTGATGTTTATGTTTGCTATGTTGAAGTCGATGTTCTTTATGTCGATGATCTTTATGTTGAAGTCGATGTTATTTATTTGATGTATATGTTAGGACACGAAATCCCTGGGTTGTGAATTTGGCTTGGCAATATGGCTTTCATTATTTCGCGAGTTCTGTTGGAGAATGATGGACAGTGTCCATCATAGAGGCGCTGCGGGAAGGGGTTCATTGTGCAATACACCGAGGGTGGGGAGGAAGAGGAGCTACTGCGGTCACGACCTGGCGTTAAGGGAATAGATGTGAGAAAGGTTATCAGAGAATGAGGTCAGCAACATAACTGTCACCAGAGAATGAGGTCAGCAACATAACAGTCACCAGAGAATGAGGTCAGAAACGTAACAGTCACCAGATAATGAGGTCAGCAACATAACAGTCACCAGAGAATGAGGTCAGCAACATAACAGTCACCAGAGAATGAGGTCAGCAACATAACAGTCACCAGAGAATGAGGTCAGCAACATAACTGTCACCAGAGAATGAGGTCAGCAACATAACAGTCACCAGAGAATGAGGTCAGCAACATAACAGTCACCAGAGAATGAGGTCAGCAACATAAACTGTCACCAGAAAATGTGATCAGCAACATAACTGTCACCAGAGATGGTCAGCAAATAACTGTCACCAGAGAATGAGGTCAGCAACATAACAGTCACCAGAGAATGAGGTCAGCAACATAACTGTCACCAGAGAATGAGGTCAGCAAACATAACTGTCACCAGATAATGAGGTCAGCAACATAAAAGTCACCAGAGAAGGAGGTCAGCAACATAACAGTCAACAGAGAATGAGGTCAGCAACATAACTGTCACCAGAGAATGAGGTCAGCAACATAACTGTCACCAGAGAATGAGGTCAGCAACATAACTGTCACCAGAGAATGAGGTTAGCAACATAACAGTCACCAGAGAATGAAGTCAGCAATATAATTGTCATCACTAAGAGGTCAGCAACATAACTGTGTTTGAGAGAATGAGATCAGCAACATAACTGTCATCAGAAATGAAGTCAGCAACATAACTGTCATCAGAGTATGAGATCAGCAGCATAACTGTCATCAGAGAATGAAGTCAGCAACATAACTATCATCAGAGAATGAAGTCAGCAACATAACTGTCATCAGAGAATGAAGTCAGCAAGATAACTGTCACCAGAGAATGAGGTCAGCAACATAACTGTCATCAGAGAATGAAGTCAGCAACATAACTGTCACCAGAGTATGAGATCAGCAGCATAACTGTCATCAGAGAATGAAGTCAGCAACATAACTGTCACCAGAGAATGAGGTCAGCAACATAACTGTCATCAGAGAATGAAGTCAGCAACATAACTGTCATCAGAGAATGAAGTCAGCAACATAACTGTCACCAGAGAATGAGGTCAGCAACATAACTGTCACCAGAGAATGAAGTCAGCAACATAACTGTCATCAGAGAATGAAGTCAGCAACATAACTGTCACCAGAGAATGAGGTCAGCAACATAACTGTCATGAGAGCATGAGATCAGCAGCATAACTGTTATCAGAGAATGAAGTCAGCAACATAACTGTCACCAGAGAATGAAGTCAGCAACATAACTGTCACCAGAGAATGAGGTCAGCAACATAACTGTCATCAGAGAATGAAGTCAGCAAACATAACTGTCATCAGAGAATGAAGTCAGCAACATAACTGTCACCAGAGAATGAGGTCAGCAACATAACTGTCATGAGAGTATGAGATCAGCAGCATAACTGTCACCAGAGAATGAAGTCAGCAACATAACTGTCATCAGAGAATGAAGTCAGCAACATAACTGTCATCAGAGAATGAAGTCAGCAACATAACTGTCACCAGAGAATGAGGTCAGCAACATAACTGTCACCAGAAAATGAGGTCAGCAACATAACTGTCACCAGAGAATGAAGTCAGCAACATAACTGTCACAGAGAATGAGGTCAAACATAACTGTCACCAGAGAATGAAGTCAGCAACATAACTGTCACCAGAGAATGAGGTCAGCAACATAAACTGGTAATAAATGTCGAGGCAAGACAGTTATTTTAAGGAATGGTCATGTACACATGTCGCTCTGTACTGGACGATAGTGATTCCTTGACCTTTGACCCGAACATGCAAACAAAATAGCAGGAAGACAGGGGCAGCACAGGACTACCTAAAGTTCATACCTTGAACCTCAAGGAATCATGAGTTCACATCATAGTTCATAGGTTACCTGAATATATTTACATAATATTTCCTACAATTTGTAATGTGTTTTCTTTACCTCGCGCAGACAACGGCATACACTTTATTGTCTAGATTTCTGCTGTGTTCATTGATTTGATACTATCCGTTTAATCGCAACCATTGCTTTTGTTCGACTCTGTAAGTCTAGCTCTATTCTCGATCACATCAAACGCTTTTCCATCATGGGATGAGAGTAAAATACAAAACTATGACCTTTCGGTCAAATGGAAGCTGCAAGTGATGGGGTCCTGGTGAAAGCTGCAAGAACTGGGTTCCTGTTGGAAGCTGCAAGTGATGGGTCCTGGTGAAAGCTGCAAGAACTGGTTCCTTGAAGCTGCAAGAACTGAGGTCCTGGTGAAAGCTGCAAGAACTGGGTTCCGTTGGAAGCTGCAAGTGATGGGGTCCGGTGAAAGCTGCAAGAACTGGGTTCCTGTTGGAAGCTGCAAGGATGGGGTCCTGGTGAAAGCTGCAAGAACTGGGTTCCTGTTGGAAGCTGCAAGAACTGAGGTCCTGGTGGAAGCTGCAAAACTGGGTTCCTGTTGGAAGCTGCAAGAAGTGGGTTCCTGTTGGAAGCTGCAAGAAGTGGGTTCCTGTTGGAAGCTGCAAGAAGTGGGTTCCTGTTGGAAGCTGCAAGAAGTGGGTCCTGGGGAAGCTGCAAGAACTGGTTCCTTGGAAGCTGCAAGAACTGAGGTCCTGGTGGAAGCTGCAAGAACTGGGTTCCTGTTGGAAGCTGCAAGAACTGAGGTCCTGGTGGAAGCTGCAAGAAGTGGGTTCTGTTGGAAGCTGCAAGAAGCGGGTTCCTGTTGGAAGCTGCAAGAAGTGGTTCCTGGTGGAAGCTGCAAGAAGTGGGTTCCTGGTGAAGCTGCAAGAACTGGGTTCCTGGTGGAAGCTGCAAGAACTGAGGTCCTGTTGGAAGCTGCAGAAGTGGGTTCCTGTTGGAAGCTGCAAGAACTGGGTTCCTGGTGGAAGCTGCAAGAACTGAGTCCTGGTGGAAGCTGCAAGAAGTGGGTTCCTGTGGAAGCTGCAAGAACTGGGTTCCTGGTGGAAGCTGCAAGAACTGAGGTCCTGGTGGAAGCTGCAAGAACTGAGGTCCTGGTGGAAGCTGCAAGAACTGAGGTCCTGGTGGAAAGCTGCAAGAACTGAGGTCCTGGTGGAAGCTGCAAGAACTGGGTTCCTGTTGGAAGCTGCAAGAAGTGGGTTCCTGGTGGAAGCTGCAGAACTGGGTTCCTGTTGGAAGCTGCAAGAAGTGGGTTCCTGGTGGAAGCTGCAAGAACTGGGTTCCTGTTGGAAGCTGCAAGAACTGGGTTCCTGGTGAAGCTGCAAGAACTGAGGTCCTGTTGGAAGCTGCAAGAAGTGGGTTCCTGGTGGAAGCTGCAAGAACTGGGTTCCTGGTGGAAGCTGCAAGAACTGAGGTCCTGGTGGAAGCTGCAAGAACTGAGGTCCTGGTGGAAGCTGCAAGAAGTGGGTTCCTGGTGGAAGCTGCAAGAACTGAGGTCCTGGTGGAAGCTGCAAGAAGTGGGTTCCTGTTGGAAGCTGCAAGAAGCGGGTTCCTGTTGGAAGCTGCAAGAAGTGGTTCCTGGGGAAGTTGCAAGAAGTGGGTTCCTGGTGGAAGCTGCAAGAACTGGGTTCTGGTGGAAGCTGCAAGAACTGAGGTCCTGTTGGAAGCTGCAAGAAGTGGGTTTCCTGATGGAAGCTGCAAGAACTGGGTTCCTGGTGGAAGCTGCAAGAACAGAGGTCCTGGTGGAAGCTGCAAGAAGTGGGTTCCTGGTGGAAGCTGCAAGAACTGGGTTCCTGGTGGAAGCTTCAAGAACTGAGGTCCTGGTGGAAGCTGCAAGAACTGAGGTCCTGGTGGAAGCTGCAAGAACTGAGGTCCTGGTGGAAGCTGCAAGAACTGAGGTCCTGGTGGAAGCTGCAAGAACTGAGGTCCTGGTGGAAGCTGCAAGAAGTGGGTTCCTGGTGGAAGCTGCAAGAAGTGGGTTCCTGGTGGAAGCTGCAAGAACTGAGGTCCTGGTGAAAGCTGCAAGAACTGAGGTCCTGGTGAAAAGCTGCAGGAACTGGGTTCCTGTTGGAAGCTGCAAGAACTGAGGTCCTGGTGGAAGCTGCAAAACTGGGTTCCTGTTGGAAGCTGCAAGAACTGGGTTCCTGTTGGAAGCTGCAAGAAACTGAGGTCCTGTTGGAAGCTGCAAGAACTGGGTTCCGTTGGAAGCTGCAAGAAGGGGTTCCTGGTGGAAGCTGCAAGAACTGGGTTCCTGTTGGAAGCTGCAAGAACTGAGGTCCTGTTGGAAGCTGCAAGAACTGAGGTCCTGTTGGAAGCTGCAAGAACTGAGGTCCTGTTGGAAGCTGCAAGAAGTGGGTTCCTGGTGGAAGCTGCAAGAACTGGTGTTCCTGGTGGAAGCTGCAAGAACTGAGGTCCTGGTGGAAGCTGCAAGAACTGAGGTCCTGGTGGAAGCTGCAAGAACTGGGTTCCTGGTGGAAGCTGCAAGAACTGAGGTCCTGTTGGAAGCTGCAAGAACTGAGGTCCTGGTGGAAGCTGCAAGAACTGAGGTCCTGGTGGAAGCTGCAAGAACTGAGGTCCTGGTGGAAGCTGCAAGAACTGAGGGTCCTGGTGGAAGCTGCAAGAACTGGGTTCCTGTTGGAAGCTGCAAGAACTGAGGTCCTGGTGGAAGCTGCAAGAACTGGTTCCTGTTGGAAGCTGCAAGAAGTGGGTTCCTGTTGGAAGCTGCAAGAAGTGGGTTCTGTTGGAAGCTGCAAGAAGTGGGTTCCTGTTGGAAGCTGCAAGAAGTGGGTTCCTGTTGGAAGCTGCAAGAAGTGGGTCCTGTTGGAAGCTGCAAGAAGTGGGTTCCTGTTGGAAGCTGCAAGAACTGAGGTCCTGTTGGAAGCTGCAAGAACTGAGGTCCTGGGGAAGCTGCAAGAATTGGGTCCTGGGTGAAAGCTGCAAGACGTGGTGACTTGGTGGAAACTGCAAGACGTTCGTATATATGAAGAGAGAAAACCTACTCACAACAAAAGAGCTGCTATTTTCCTAAAAGCTTCTGTGAGAGGGCGAACCACATTAACACCATCAATGTCTCCAGTTGTCCCTTGTCAAATGCCCAGAACTAACTCGACATTGTGCCCCCCTGGTCTTCTCACGCGAGAACCGCTGTGCCGTTATTTGTTTTCAATCAGGTCACGTGTTCCAGCCTCGTGTGTGTGGTATTACATTGTTCATTTCAATCACTTCCAATCACGTACGTGATTTATTTCTCCCTTGACAGCCCTCGATTGCTGGTCCACATTAGGGCTGTAAGCTTGTCTGTTGACAGATTGAGATTAATGCTGGCGTTAGGACGACTCCCACAACCAGATCATGTCAACGTTGGAAAGAACACAAACAAAACGGAACGGGGCGAATGAGAACGATGGTTGCACCAAGCTCAACAGATAGGAGACAAGATGGATGAACTATGACGCGGACCTGTGTGCATGATTAGCTATAATTACGATAAACAATCGATACAATCGCATATCGGGAGATCCCATGGGTGCTTAGTTTTAATAAATACGGGAAGTTCTGCAATTTCATGACCTCTATGACATTTTTTTCAGGCGTGTCTTTTCCTTCAACTGCAGCCATGTCCTCCCAACTAGGGTCCCCACTATTGCTATCTTTGAGGTGAGCCAAAGCGCCTATTCAATAGCAAGAATGTTACACATGTCTCATTCTCTTCACAATGATGAAATAGTAAACATTCGTCAACAAACGGGTACCAACAGTAAACATTCATTAACAAACGGGTACCAACAGTAACATTCATAAACAAACGGGTATCAACAGTAAACATTCATAAACAAACGGGTATCAACAGTAAACATTCATAAACAAACGGGTATCAACAGTAAACATTCGTAAACAAATGGGTATCAACAGTAAACATTCATAAACTAACGGGTACCTACAATTTGCTTGATACGCGGGGCAGATTATTCCTGTAGGTCACCGTGACATGTACATTCTTTCTCAACTCTCTTTACGTTCTTCTCTCCACTCTTAAATTCTTCTCTTCCCTGTCTTACATTCTTCTCTTCCTGTCTTACATTCTTCTCTTCCTGCCTTACATTCTTTTCTCCACTCTTACATTCTTCTCTTCCCCGTCTTACATTCTTCTCTTCCCTGCCTTACATTTTTTCTCCACTCTTACATTCTTCTCTTCCCCGTCTTACATTTTCTCTTCCCTGTCTTACATTCTTTTCGTCCTTGTCTTACATTGTTTTCTCCACTCTTACATTCTTCTCTTCCCTGCCTTACATTCTTTTCTCCACTCTTAAATTCTTCTCTTCCCTGTCTTACATTCTTCTCTTCCCTGTCTTACATTCTTCTCTTCCCTGCCTTACATTCTTTTCTCCACTCTTACATTCTTCTCTTCCCCGTCTTACATTCTTCTCTTCCCTGCCTTACATTCTTTTCTCCACTCTTACATTCTTCTTCCCAGTCTTACTCTCTCTTCCCTGTCTTACATTCTTTTCGTCCTTGTCTTACATTGTTTTCTCCACTCTTACATTTTCTCTTCCCTGCCTTACATTCTTTTCTCCACTATTACATTCTTCTCTTCCCCGTCTTACATTCTTCTCTTCCCTGTCTTACATTCTTTTCGTCCTTGTCTTACATTGTTTTCTCCACTCTTACATTCTTCTCTTCCCCGTCTTACATTCTTTTCTTCACTCTTACATTCTTCTCTTTCCCGTCTTACATTCTTTTCGTCCTTGTCTTACATTGTTTTCTCCACTCTTACATTCTTCTCTTCCTGTCTTACATTCTTTTCTCCACTCTTACATTCTTCTCTTCCCGTACATTCTTCTCTTCCTGTCTTACATTCTTTTCGTCCTTGTCTTACATTGTTTTCTCCACTCTTACATTCTTCTCTTCCTGCCTTACATTCTTTTCTCCACTCTTACATTCTTCTCTTCCCGTCTTACATTCTTCTCTTCCCTGTCTTACATTCTTTTCGTCCTTGTCTTACATTGTTTTCTCCACTCTTTCATTCTTCTCTTCCCTGCCTTACATTCTTTTCTCCACTCTTACATTCTTCTCTTCCCCGTCTTACATTCTTCTCTTCCCTGTCTTACATTCTTTTCGTCCTTGTCTTACATTGTTTTCTCCACTCTTACATTCTTCTCTTCCCTGCCTTACATTCTTTTCTCCACTCTTACATTCATCTCTTCCCGTCTTACATTCTTCTCTTCCCTGTCTTACATTATTTTCTCCACTCTTACATTCTTCTCTTCCCTGTCTTACATTCTTTTCGTCCTTGTCTTACATTGTTTTCCCACTCTTACATTCTTCTCTTCCCTGTCTTACATTTTCTCTTCCCCGTCTTACATTCTTCTCTTCCCTGCCTTACATTCTTCTCTTCCCTGGCTTACATTCTTTTCTCCACTCTTACATTCTTCTCTTCCTGTCTTACATTCTTTTCTCCACTCTTACATTCTCTCTTCACTGAAGCATTCTTTTCTCCACTCTTACATTCTTCTCTTCCCTGTCTTACATTCTTTTCTCCACTCTTACATTCTTTTCACCACTCTTACATTGTTTTTCCACTCTTACATTCTTCTTCCCCGTCTTACATTCTTCTCTCCCCTATCTTACATTCTTCTCTTCCCTGTCTTACATTCTTCTCTTCCAGGTCTTACATTCTTCTCTTCCCTGTCTTACATTCTTCTCTTCCCTGGCTTACATTCTTCTTTCCCTGTCTTACATTCTTCTCTTCCCTGGCTTACATTCTTCTCTTCCCTGTCTTACATTCTTTTCTCCACTCTTACATTCTTCTCTTCCTGTCTTACATTCTTTTCTCCACTCTTACATTCTTCTCTTCCCTGTCTTACATTCTTTTCTCCACTCTTACATTCTTCTCTTCCCTGTCTTACATTCTTTTCTCCACTCTTACATTCTTCTCTTCACTGTCGTACATTCTTTTCTCCACTCTTACATTCTTTTCTCCACTCTTACATTCTTCTCTTCCCTGTCTTACATTCTTTTCTCCACTTTTACATTCTTCTCTTCACTGTCGTACATTCTTTTCTCCACTCTTACATTCTTCTCTTCCCTGTCTTACATTCTTTTCTCCACTCTTACATTCTTTTCACCACTCTTACATTCTTTTCTCCACTCTTACATTTTTCTCTTCCTGTCTTACATTATTTCTTCCCTGTCTTATATTCTTTTCTCCGCTCTTACATTATTTTCTTCCATGTCTTACATTTTTTCCTCCCACTATTCTTCTTCTCCACTCTTACATTCTTTCTCCCTGCCTTACATTCTTCTCTTCCCTGTCACATTCTTTTCTCCACTCTTAAATTCTTCTCTTCCCTGTCTTACATTCTTTTCTTCTCTGTATTACATTCTTTTCTCCACTCTTACATTCTTTTTCAACTCTTACATTCTTATCTTCCCTGTCTTACATTCTTTTCTCTACTCTTACATTCTTCTCTTCCCTGTCTTCCATTCTTTTCTCCACTCTTACATTATTTCTTCCGTGTCTTACATTCTTTTCTCCACTCTTACATTCTTCTCTTCCCTGTCTTACATTCTTTTCTCCACTCTTACATTCTTCTCTTCCGTGTCTTACATTCTTTTCTCCACTCTTACATTCTTCTCTTCCGTGTCTTACATTCTTTTCTCTACTCTTATAATCTTTTCTTCCGTGTCTTACATTCTTTTCTCCACTCTTATAATCTTTTCTTCCGTGTCTTACATTCTTTTCTCCAGTCTTATAATCTTTTCTTTTCCGTGTCTTACATTCTTTTCTCCACTCTTATATTCTTTTCTTCCTTGTCTTACATTCTTTCTCCACTCGCTTTACATTCCTCTCTCGTATATTGTTCAGAGTTTGCTTGATTCAGTTCTAGACAAGTACTGGCCATCCCGGACAATTCTGAATGAGATCTTTGGCAAAGTTGTGGGTCATCGTGACGTATGTTATAGTGGAATCTATGGGTCATTATGACGTATGTTATAGGGGAATCTGTGGGTCATAGTGACATATGTTATAGGAGAATATGTGGGTCATCGTGACGTATATTATAGGGGAATCTGCGGGTCATCATGACATATGTTATAAGGGAATATGTGGGTCATCATGACGTATGTTATAGAGGAATCTGTGGGTCATCATGACGTATGTTATAGGGGAATCTGTGGGTCATAGTGACGTATGCTATAAGGGAATAGTAGGTCATCATGACGTATGTTATAGGGGAATCTGTGGGTCATCGTGACGTATGTTATAGGGGAATCTGTGGGTCATCATGACGTATGTTATAAGGGAATCTGTGGGTCATCATGATGTATGTTATAGGGAAATCCGTGGGACATCGTGGCGTATGTTATAGGGGAATTTGTGGGTCATCGTGACGTATGTTACACGGGAATCTGTGGGTCATCATAACTTATGTTACACGGGAATATGTGGGTCATCATAACTTATGTTTATAGGGGAATATGTGGGTCATCATGACGTATGTTATAGGGAGTCTGTGGGTCATCATGACGTATGTTATAGGGGAATCTTTGGGTCATAGTGACGTATGTTATAGGGGAATCTGTGGGTCATCGTGACGTATGTTATAGGGGAATATGTGGATCGTCGTGAATTATGTTATTGTGGAGGTTGTGAGCCATCCTTGAGCTCTTTATGTATTACTAAATCCTGCATATTCCCTCTTTATGTGTTACTAAATCTTGCATATTCCCTCCTTATGTATTACTAAATCTTGCATATTCCCTCCTTATGTGTTACTAAATCTTGCATATTCACTCCTTATGCATTACTAAATCTTGCATATTCCCTCTTTATGTATTACTAAATCTTGCATATTCCCTCCTTATGTATTATTAATCTTGCATATTCCCTCTTTATGTATTACTAAATCTTGCATATTCCCTCCTTATGTATTACTAAATCTTGCATATTCCCTCCTTATGTATTATTAATCTTGCATATTCCCTCTTTATGTATTACTAAATCTTGCATATTCTCTCCTTATGTTTTATTAAATCTTGCATATTCCCTCCTTATGTATTACTAAATCTTGCATAATCCCTCCTTATGTATTACTAAATCTAGCATATTCCCTCCTTATGTATTACTAAATCTTGCATATTCCTCCTTATGTATTACTAAATCTTGCATATTCCCTCCTTATGTATTATTAATCTTGCATATTCCCTCTTTATGTATTACTAAATCTTGCATATTCTCTCTTATGTTTTACTAAATCTTGCATATTCTCTCCTTATGTATTACTAAATCTTCCATATTCCCTCTTTATGTATTACTAAATCTTGCACATTCCTCCTTTTGTAATACTAAATCTTGCATATTCCCTTTTTATGTGTTACTAAATCGTGCATATTCCCTCTTTATGTATTACTAAATCTTGATTATTCCCTCTTTATGTGTTACTAAATCTTGCATATTCCCTCTTTATGTGTTACTAAATCTTGCATATTCCCTCTTTATGTGTTACTAAATCTTGATTATTCCCTCTTTATGTATTACTAAATCTTGCATATTCTCTCTTTATGTGTTACTAAATCTTCCATGTTCCCTCTTTATGTGTAACTAAATCTTCCATGTTCCTCTTTATGTGTTACTCAATCTTCCATGTTCCCACTTCATGTGTTACTAAATCTTCCCTGTTCCCTCTTTGTGTGTACTAAATCTTCCATGTTCCCTCTCTATGTGTTACTCAATCTTCCATATTCCCTCTTTATGTGTTACTAAATCTTCCATATTCCCTCTTAATGTGTTACTCAATCTTCCATGTTCCCTCTTTATGTGTTACTAAATCTTCCATGTTCCCTCTTAATGTTTTACTAAATCTTCCATATTCCCTCTTTATGTGTTACTAAATCTTCCCTGTTCCCTCTTTATGTGTTACTAAATATTCCATGTTCCCTCTTTATGTGTTACTAAATCTTCCCTGTTCCCTCTTTATGTGTTACTAAATCTACCATGTTCCCTATTTATGTGTTACTTTTTCATGGCGACGCGGCATTAGATAGATCAGATCTGATAGTATTCCTCGTTATTATAAACGTCTTGTATTTATGGTTTATTAATGATCACAGGTATTCCTGGTTTATTACAGATTTCAAGTATTCCTGGTTTATTACAAATCCCAAATAGTCATCGTCTATTAGAGATCCTAAGTATTCCTAGTTCTAGTTTATTACAGATCCCATGAACTTTAGTTTATTTTAGATTCCATGTAATTCTGTTCAATTACAGATCCCAAGTACTCCTAGTTTATAACAGATCTAAACTATTCCTGGTTTATTACATATTCCAATTATTCCTGGTTTATTACAGATCCCAAGTATTCATGGTTATTACAGATCCCAAGTATTCCTGGTTTATTACAGATCCCAAGTATTCCTGATTTATTACAGATCCCAAGCATTCATGGTTTATTACAGATCCCAAGTACTCCTAGTTTATAACAGATCTAAACTATTCCTGGTTTATTACAGATCCCAAGTATTCCTGGTTTATTACAGATCCCAAGTATTCCTGGTTTATTACAGATCCCAAGTATTCATGGTTTATTACAGATCCCAAGTATTCATGATTTATTACAGATCTCAAGTATTCTTGGTTTATTACAGATCCCAAGTATTCCCGTTTTATTACAGATCCTAAGTATTCCTGGTTTATTACAGATCCCAACTATTCATGGTTTATTACAGATCCCAACTATTCATGGTTTATTACAGATCCCAACTATTCATGGTTTATTACAGATCCCAAGTATTCCTAGTTTATTCCAGTTTCAAATTCATCATTGCCAATTACGCCACTAGACTGACGTTGCTGACTGTCGACGGACGTCATGTATTGTTGTTTAGACTGAGATCAATGTTTATATCGTCACCGTGTACTAGAGTAGCCTGATGAGATGAGCTCATCTCTGGAACTGTTTGGGTAGAGAATCGTGTCATCAGCTTCTTCTTTTACCGTGTTGCCATTTATTGTCCAGTTGTCGCACAAACAGCGTCATCACTTCTGACATTCCCAGTCATGTTTCCTGATAACGAGCAGGATGGAGACTTGTAGCGTCGAAGGAAAGTCAATAAAGAAAGTAAGGAATACACACGGGAAATCTGTCTATGGCAAGCAGAAACAAAACTCAAAGATTATCAGATCTTGACAAGTGACACTAGATACACATTTAGAAACATACACATGTAGACATTTAAGAACATAAGTAAATTAATGGCTGAACTTCAATTCAAGTTTACGATTATGTATCGCAATATCATTGAATGAGATAGCAAGTTTGTACATTTCAATTTGTTCAATTAAAATAAAGAATGTTGAATCTGTCATCGTATATGTACAGTGCAGCAAAAATATGTTGCGTCTACAACAGGGACGTGCCACTGTGGATTGTATATTGTATGTTGATATGTTTCCTTCATATTGATATCTTGACTGGACTAACTATGTTGATAAGTGAGGTATCACACTGATCACAGCACAACGTTTGAACATTGTCTTGACGCAGACAACAATCACAGACGATGACGATCATGGTCATTCAGGTTATTAATATGGAGACAAATAATAATCAATGAATATTATTCTAGAGGGAAACTTCCGAGGCGATAATCAGCGAATCAATTCAGAGGAAGAGCTATGTTTACAACACTAGGAACAATTGACAAATAATCACCAACATTAAGAAATATGGACCAAAGCAGGATCGAACCCGTACTCAGCGGCACAGCGCCTTGCCACGAAAAGCCAAACACTAGGAAACACTGCCATTCAGCTAACTAAAAAATTAGCTTCGTAGGCAATGTCTTTCACGCAGGTGTTCTCATGACTATAGCATAAGGCTGCGATCACAGCTCGGAAATACATAGTGTATCTGTATTTTTCCTTTTAAGACAAGTATCTCCCGGATAGGGTAGGGCTGAATACTTGAGCGGTAGACAAACATTTAGGACTAAACAGGAAGATTAGTAGTTTCCAGTGGTTTAGACTGGAGACAAATAATAATAAATGAATATTATTCTAGAGGGGAAACTTCCGAGGCGATAATCAGCGATTCAATTCAGGGGAAGAGAAGAATGTGTTAATATTATTGTCTTGGCTCTTGACGAAGTAGGTAATACATACAATTATCATTCAATGTTCTTGATTTTAGATCAACTCAGAGGCTACTATACATGGATACATGGATACTGATTCATCTCTGTGTATCTGTTGTCTGTGGCATTTAAAACTTTAACTGACATTCACAACCGTCTTACGTTACACTTCTACTTTAGTTAATCTACTTACAACTGTCACTGACATCCACAACCGTCTTACGTTACACTTCTACTTTAGTTAATCTAAAGTCCCCATTGACGGCCCACCCCTAAAACTACCCGGCGGTATCCTGGCCACCGTTGCTAACTGTCTCTTAATAGTGCTATTACTAATCTGCTCGCCTGTCTGTTCTCCTCTGGTCTCTGCATCTCCTAACTATCGCGTGTTCCGTGCTGGCTAAAAGTCTATTATCCTGGCTTGATGTTTTGACTCTAGTTCATCACTCCCTGCTAACTCAGTCTCTTCCAATGTTCGGTCTTTTCATCCCCTATCCGAGTGCTTCTCTCCGAGTGCTTCTCTCTGAGTGTCTTCTTAAAACTCATTGACTGTTCGTCTAACTCACGTTCTACTCTAACTCTACTAGGCTAAGATTAGCCTCCCTACGGGTCGACCACATGGTCGCCCGGCTCCTAACGAGCGCGTGTGTCCTGCCGACTACATTTCACCGAGTATCTCCATATGAGTCTTGTCAATCTTTTGTGTTTATCTCTTAAATTTGGATCTTGTCAGCCAATCAGAATTGACCTACCACGCGTCTGTCTGCCACTCCTGGACATGGTCTTCCATGTTTTGCACGTGAATTTCGACCCATAGTCTCATTTTTCTCCTGACCTTGTCTTAATGTCTTTTTTCCTTGGCCTTGTTCTATCGTCTGTTTATTCCTCTATTCTCTCCATTCCTCTCCCTTTTACACCTACGCGTCTATCTGCCCACTCACTTCTGGAGATGGCCTTCCACGTTTTTGCACGTGAATTTTTGACCCATCCTCTTTATTTTTACTGTGACTTCGTTTTTAATGTGTTTTTCCTTTTTTCCTCCTTGACCTCATTCTCTCGTCTCGCCTATCTGCCCCCTCACTTCTGGATTGTTCTCTCGTCTTTGTTTCCTCCTCTACTCTCTCCATCTCTCCGCTTCTATATTACCAGTTGAAGTTACAAGTTGAAGCAGTTGAAGTTACAAGTTGAAGCAGTTGAAGCTACAAGTTGAAGCAGTTGAAGTTACAAGTTGAAGCAGTTGAAGCTACAAGTTGAAGCAGTTGAAGCTACAAGTTGAAGCAGTTGAAGCTACAAGTTGAAGCTACAAGTTGAAGCAGTTGAAGCTACAAGTTGAAGCTACAAGTTGAAGCTACAAGTTGAAGCTACAAGTTGAAGCAGTTGAAGCTACAAGTTGAAGCTACAAGTTGAAGCAGTTGAAGCTACAAGTTGAAGCTACAAGTTGAAGCTACAAGTTGAAGCAGTTGAAGCTACAAGTTGAAGCTACAAGTTGAAGCTACAAGTTGAAGCTACAAGTTGAAGCTACAAGTTGAAGCAGTGAAGCTACAAGTTGAAGCTACAAGTTGAAGCTACAAGTTGAAGCAGTTGAAGCTACAAGTTGAAGCTACAAGTTGAAGCTACAAGTTGAAGCTACAAGTTGAAGCTACAAGTTGAAGCAGTTGAAGCTACAAGTTGAAGCTACAAGTTGAAGCTACAAGTTGAAGCTACAAGTTGAAGCAGTTGAAGCTACAAGTTGAAGCTACAAGTTGAAGCAGTTGAAGCTACAAGTTGAAGCTACAAGTTGAAGCTACAAGTTGAAGCAGTTGAAGCTACAAGTTGAAGCTACAAGTTGAAGCTACAAGTTGAAGCTACAAGTTGAAGCTACAAGTTGAAGCTACAAGTTGAAGCAGTTGAAGCTACAAGTTGAAGCTACAAGTTGAAGCTACAAGTTGAAGCTACAAGTTGAAGCTACAAGTTGAAGCTACAAGTTGAAGCAGTTTAGGACCCAGCAGTGATTGCATGGCTACCGGGGCCCTGACCACGACTAGGGGATAAAAGATTCATGATCAGTGAGAGTGTCCTAAGTGAGAGTGCCCCAAGAATTGTTGTCCTATGTGAGAGTGCCCCAAGAATCGTTGTCCCAAGTGAGAGTGACCCAAGAATCGTTGTCCCAAGTGAGAGTGCCCCAAGAATCGTTGTCCCAAGTGAGAGTACCCCAAGAATCGTTGTCCCAAGTGAGAGTGCCCCAAGAATCGCTGTCCCAAGTGAGAGTGCCCCAAAAATCGTTGTCCCAAGTGAGAGTGTCCCAAGAATCGTTGTCCCAAGTGAGAGTGCCCAAGAATGGCTGTCCCAAGTGAGTGTCCCAAGAATGGCGGTCCCAAGTGAGAGTGCCCCAAGAATGGCTGCTCCGAGTGAGAGTGCCCCAAGAATGGCTGTTCCAAGTGAGAGTGTCCCAAGAATGGCTCTCCGAGTGAGAGTGTCCCAAGAATGGCTGTTCCAAGTGAGAGTGCCCAAGAACGGCTGTTCCAAGTGAGAGTGTCCCAAGAATGGCGGTCCCAAGTGAGAGTGTCCCAATAATGGCGGTCCAAGTGAGAGTGTCCCAAGAATGGCTGTTCCAAGTGAGAGTGTCCCAAGAATGGCGGTCCCAAGTGAGAGTGTCCCAAGAATGGCTGTTCCAAGTGAGAGTGTCCCAAGAATGGCGGTCCCAAGAATGGCTGTTCCATGTGAGAGTGTCCCAAGAATGGCGGTCCCAAGTGAGAGTGTCCCAAGAATGGCTGTTCCAAGTGAGAGTGTCCCAAGAATGGCGGTCCCAAGTGAGAGTGTCCCAAGAATGGCGGTCCCAAGTGAGAGTGCCCCAGAATGGCTGCTCCGAGTGAGAGTGTCCCAAGAATGGCTGTTCCAAGTGAGAGTGTCCCAAGAATGGCTGTTCCAAGTGAGAGTGTCCCAAGAATGGCTGCTCCGAGTGAGAGTGTCCCAAGAATGGCTGCTCCGAGTGAGAGTGTCCAAGAATGGCTGTCCCAACAAATGAAGCCAGGCCTCCACTTCAATGAAACACTCGACCACAGTCCAGCTGGTGACAAGTTTGTTGTTGAACGCAGATCACACATCCCGCCCCAAGGCAAAACTGGGGCCTTGTACCATTCTACTACACCCCACGTCCAGTCGCCTGCAACACTATCTCTGTGCGCGGGCGCCTAATTACGATGATTCTGTGATCAAGTGAATGTGGCCGGACTACCGCTGTCTCCACAAACACAAATCTCAACAACAAAGAATTACTTGAAACCACATTGCAGCAAAAATGTCAACCAGAAAGAATTACTTCAAACCACATTGCAACAAAAATGTCAACCAGAAAGAATTACTTCAAACCACATTGCAACAAAAATGTCAACCAGAAAGAATTACTTGAAACCACATTGCAACACTAATCTCAACCAGAAAGAATTACTTGAAACCACATTGCAACAAAAATCTCAACCAGAAAGAATTACTTGAAACCACATTGCAACAAAAATCTCAACCAGAAAGAATTACTTGAAACCAAATTGCAACTTTTCCCCATTGTTTCTTTGCATGTCTCTTTCCATATATCTTTTACCTGCTTCCAATGATCTTCTATATTTATTTGTATTTTCTAGTTGAAGAGAAAGCCAGAATTAGGCATGGATGACAGCAGAGACCCTGGATAAAATTTAAGAAAGAAAGAACAAGAAAGCAGACATAAATAAAGCAAAACGAGAGTAATAAAGCCAAGACACAGGAAGCTTACACAGATGTGAACAAAGAAGCGAGAAGATGCATTAAAAGGGATGAGAGGAAATATATAGATGAACTAGCTAAAGAGGCAGAAGAAGCAGCAAATAAAAGGAATATGAAAGGACTGTACAACAGCACAAAGAAATTAAGTGGAAAATACAAACATATTAATGCCTTTATTAAAGATAAGAAAGGAAATCTGCTTAGTAATATAAGGGAACAAATGGAGAGATGGAAAGAGCATTTTGAAGAACTTTTAAACAGACCGGGCTCAAATAATCCTCCAGATATACTACCAGCAGAAGAAGAGTTACACGTTAACTGTGGAAAACCAAGCAAAGAAGAAATAATGAAAGCCATCAAACTATTAAAAAATGGTAAAGCCACGGGACCAGATGAAATTCATTCGAAAGCCATCAAAGCATATATTAACACCTCTACCAAGATGTTACATAATCTACTAGATAAAATTTGGGAGAGGGAAGAAATACATAAAGACTGGAAAGAAGGTTATATGATCAAACTACCAAGAAATGAAGTTTACAGGAGTTCACAAATTATAGGGGAATTATGCTACTATCAGTGCCAGGAAAAATATTAAGCAATCATTCTGGAGAGACTAAAAGAGGCCATAGAGAAACATTTGAGAGATGAAAAAGCAGGTTTTATGAAGAACAGATCATGTGCTGATCAAATAACTACTCTAAGTATAATAGTTGAACAAAGTTTAGAACTAAATTCCCCACTTTATTAGGATTCATAAATTACGAAAAGGCATTGATAGTTTAGACAGAGGAATGTTTTGAAGTTGCTGAGTCATTACGGAATCCCCATAAAGTTTATTAACCTGATAAAAACAATGTATGAAGGAACGAAATGTAGTGTGGTGCATGAAGGACAGATTACAGAAACATTTGAAATAAGAACAGGAGTAAGGCAAGGATACCTTCTGTCCCCATTTCTCTTTTCTACTGGCCATAGATGGATTATGAAAATAACTCAAAACAACAGAAATGGGATCCAGTGGTCACTGACCAAACAACTTGATGATTTAGACTTTGCTGATGACATAGCTCTCCTATCACACAGCCATCAACAGATGCAGGATAAATGAGTATATTAGATGAGAGATCACAACAGCTAGGACTAAAGATTAATAGAGATAAGACCAACATTATGAGAATTAATACAGTTGGCAATAACCAAATAAAACTAGTAGAAATACCTCGGGGATAATAGAACAAAGAAGTATGTGTTAGCACTCGGAAAAATTGACAGACAAACAACAATAGAAAAAAACGAAGAACAATATATAGTCCGAAGTGGGATCGAACCCGTACTCAGCAAAGTCTATAGAACTTTGTTCTATTATTCCTACTGTCAATTTTTCCGAGTGCTAACACATACTTCTTTGTTCTATTATTCCCTATTCTGTCAATTTTTCCGAGTGCTAACACATACTTCTTTGTTCTATTATTCCCTATTATCGCCTCGGAAGTTCCCCATATAATAATATTTATGTATTATCATTTGTACTAGAAATACCTCTACTAGACGTACAATCTTACATATATCTGGGCAGTAATATAGATAAAGAGGGAGGAACATAAAATGATACCAAAATAAGGATATCAAAAGCAAGATGAGCTTTCATTGCACTGGGAAACATATGGAAATTCAAAGAAATTAGGTTAAATACAAAAATAACAATTTTCAACTCAAATGTTAAGTCGGTCATATTATATGGCTGTAAAACATGGAGAACAACAAAATTGACATTCACGAAGATACAGACTTTCATTAATGGATGCTTACGCAGAATAGAGGGATGGAAATGGCAGGACAAAAATCACTAACATAGAATTATGGAAAGGTACCAGTCAAATACCAGTGGATAAAGACATACAGCGAAGACGATGGCGCTGGATAGGACACACACTACGGAAGCCAATGAGAGTATTACACAACAGTCCCTTTTTTGGAATCCCCAGGGGAAAAGACAAAGAGGTAGACCAAGGAATTCTTGATGAAGACAGATAGCAGCAGAGATGAAGATGATGGGAAGACATGGAATGATCTTAAAAGAATGGCAAAAAACAACGACTTGGAAAGTGTTTGTTGAAGACCTATGCTCCACTGTGCTGAAAGTGTTTGTTGAAGACCTATGCTCCACGAGGAGCTGAAAGTGTTTTTTTGAAGACCTATGCTCCACAGAGAGCTGAAAGTGTTTGTTGAAGACCTATGCTCCACTGGGAGCTGAAAGTGTGTGTTTGAAGACCTATGCTCCACAGGGGCTGAAAGTGTTATTGAAGACCTATGCTCCACAGGGGGCTGAAAGTGTTTATTGAAGACCTATGCTCCACAATGAGCTGAAAGTGTTTGTTGAAGACCTATGCTCCACTGGGAGCTGAAAGTGTGTGTTGAAGACCTATGCTCCACATGGGGCTGAAAGTGTGTGTTGAAGACCTATGCTCCACTGGGAGCTGAAAGTGTTTATTGAAGACCTATGCTCCACGGGAGCTGAAAGTGTTTGTTGAAGACCTATGCTCCACTGGAGCTGAAAGTGTTTGTTGAAGACATATGCTCCACAGGGAGCTGAAAGTGTTTATTGAAGACCTATGCTCCACTGGGAGCTGAAAGTGTTTATTGAAGACCTATGCTCCACTGGGAGCTGAAAGTGTTTTATTGAAGACCTATGCTCCACTGGGAGCTGAAAGTGTTTATTGAAGACCTATGCTCCACTGGGAGCTGAAAGTGTTTGTTGAAGACCTATGCTCCACAATGAGCTGAAAGTGTTTGTTGAAGACCTATGCTCCACAGGGAGCTGAAAAGGTAATAAAGAAGAAAATACTGCAACAAAAGAGCACTGTTCCTGAACATGATTTGACTAATCTGCCATCTTGGCTGCCTCATCACCGATAGTCCCCCGAAAGAGGAAGACAGAGAAAACAGTGACAATATCAGAGAATGGCTTTGTAAGAGATCAACAACTCAATTAATGAAAAGCTGTTGAGGTCAAAAGTTGTGGAGATATTCTTTTTTCTCTCTTTTTTGTGTGTGTGTGATTTCTTTCTTCTTTTCTATTTTCTCTCTCTCTGTTTTCGTTCTATTCTTTCTATCTTTACTTACTTGCACTCTTCTTCTCTCTTTTGTATCATCTCTTTCTCTTGCATATCTTCTTCCATCTCACTTTCTCTTGCATATCTTCTTCCATCTTCACTTCTCTGCATGTCTTCTTCCATCTTCTCTTTCTCTTGCATATCTTCTTCCATCTTCACTTTCTCTTGCATATCTTCTTCCATCTTCACTTTCTCTTGCATATCTTCTTCCATCTCACTTTCTCTTGCATATCTTCTTCCATCTTCACTTTCTCTTGCATGTCTTCTTCCATCTTCTCTTTCTCTTGCATATCTTCTTCCATCTTCACTTTCTCTTGCATATCTTCTCTCCATCTTCACTTTCTCTTGCATGTCTTCTTCCATCTTCACTTCTCTTGCATGTCTTCTTCCTCTTCACTTTCTCTTGCATGTCTTCTTCCATCTTCACTCTCTTTCTCTTGCATGTCTTCTTCACTCTTAACGAAATCTATAACCCCCTCCCTACATCCACCTCACTGTTACTCTAACACTCTAACGTGACTGTTACACCATCAATCATGAACACAAAGAAGCACATCTAAAAAAAAAGACCTTACACAACATGTATGTTGTAACATACATCAGACATTACAACCTTCCATTCAATAATCCACCGCTATATTTTAAGCTTCTCAAGCACAAAAGCTGGCCATGAGGGTTTACGTTAACACACTAAACTCATTTGTAGCAATCTATTTGATTTCTTACATCTGGCTGCTGATTCACATCGAACGGTCTCGCTTGGTTGGGGGCCTGCTGGTAGTCGTTATTTCCGGGCGGGAAATCAAACAGTTGTACTCGTGTTGTGATGGAAGTTACGTGTCTGTTGAGGGCTTGATCAAACAATTGTACTCGTGTTGTGATGGAAGTTACGTGTCTTGAGGGCTTGATCAAAAACTGGGACAAACCGATGATCCTAATGAGTTGAAAAGATGGTGCGTTTTTGGTTGTTACATGGCGCTTGTTGAGATCCAAATGGGAATATTGAGATAAGAAGATGGGATTGTTGGGATCCAAATATCTGGATTGCTGGATCGGAAGATAGGGTTGTTGGGATCGGAAGATGGAATTTTTGCGACTGATTTGTTGAAGGGGGGGGGGGGGGTACGTCGATGAATGTGTCAACCAGGCTGGGATTGTAAACAAAGGACCATCAGTTGTTAAGATCATATTCAGTGGTAGTAGATTACATTCTGTGGTAGTAGATCATAGTCATAGTAGTAGACCATAGTCAGTGTAGTAGATCATAGTCAGTGGTAGTAGATCTCCGTCAGTGGTAGTAGATCATAGTCCGTGGTAGTAGACCGCAGGCAGTGGTAGTAGATCTAGTCAGTGGTAGTAGATCTCCGTCAGTGGTAGTAGATCTCCGTCAGTGGTAGTAGACCACAGGCAGTGGTAGTAGATCATAGTCAGTGGTAGTAGACTATAGTCAGTGGTAATAGATCACAGTCAGTGGTTGCAGATCACAGTCAGTGCTAGTAGATCACATTCGGTGGTAGTAGATCATAGTCAGTGGAAGTAGATCACAGTCAGTGTTAGTAGATTACAGTCCAGTGGTAATAGATCATAGTCAGTGGTAGTAGATCATAGTCAGTGGTAGTAGATTATAGTCAGTGGTAGTAGATTATAGTCAGTGTTAGTAGATTACAGTCAGTGATCGTAGATCATAGTCAGTGGTAGTAAATTATAGTCAGTGGCAGTAGATCACATTCAGTGATAGTAGATTATAGCCAGTGATAGTAGATCATAGTCAGTGGTAGTAGATCATAGTCAGTGGTAGTAGATTATAGTCAGTGGTAGTAGATTATAGACAGTGGTCGTAGATCATAGTATGTGTTTGTAGCTCTGTTCATTGCACCTATGTGTGTTGTACCTGTCTGTGTGTTGTAGCTCTGTTCATTGCACCTATGTGTGTTGTACCTCTATGTGTGTATTGCACCTGTCTGTGTGTGTGTTTTATCTGTGTGTTTTGTTGCATCTGTGTGTGTGTTGTACCTGAAACTGTAACGCCAGTTATGTTTCTACTTGACCCTGTCTATGATCACATTGGTGTCAGCTGTGTTTTTTGCTCGTTGACCTGCATGAGGCAATTTTTATGTAACTGGACAGGCTTCATACATTTCATATTTGAAATGTCCGCTACGTTATATTCATTACGACTATTCTCGGTTCAGAGAAAGAAATGAATATTGTGTCCATGCTTTGCAGTTTTATTTACATGAAGTCACGTTCACCTAGAGATGTCTGTTGTATCTTATTTCCCATACACCTTTACAGACATTGTTGACGGTAATTAGCTCCATCTTCTCATTAACTTTGTGACGTACATTCAGACGTGTGCTCACACAACCCTCGTCTCGTCCTCGCTGCGGCTGTTACTCCAACGTGCCTACACCTGGAGCACCAGAATCTAATCGTTTCATGAAAAGCCTTCCACACATTCGCCCTCACAACCAAATATCTTCCACATGTCCACACACTCGCCCTCACAACCAAAGTCTTCCACATGTCCACACACTCGCCCTCACAACGACGTTTTCCATACATTCTACATTCACTATCACCAAAACCTCTATATGTCCACACACTCGCTCGCACTTCCTTCTCCAGACTTGCCTAAAAACACGTGCCCCCACACACTCGCTCGCACTTCCTTCTCCAGACTTGCCTACAAAACGTGCCCCCACACACTCGCTCGCACTTCCTTCTCCAGACTTGCCTAACAACACGTGCCCCCCACACTCGCTCGCACTTCCTTCTCCAGACTTGCCTAACAACACGTTCTCCCACACATGACTGTCAGGTACACAAGACATCATCGATTACATCCTTACAGCTTTTATCGATGTCATCTGTTGGAATGTCTTGCCAGGAGCCCACGGCACCGACTAGACAATAAGACTGGGCTGTAGAGATCAGTGTCGCTGGTTAAGTACAACTCCGGTCAATCTCTAACCATCACAGGTGTCGCTGGTTAAGTCCACGCCGACAATCTCTGCCATCACAGTGTCGCTTGGTAGATAAGTCCACGGCGGACAATCTCTGCCATTACAGGTGTCAGAGCAGAGAATTTCCAAGAAAAATTATTCTTGGCAATGATCTCTGAGACTCATAAAACAAAAAATTTTAAAAATTAATTTGTGTTTACGTATATGGATGAGTTAAGTTTATGGATGGAGTTAGGTTTATGGGTGAGTTAGGTTTATGGATGAGTCAAGTGTACAAATAATCTATTGAACAGAAGGAAGTCCTACAACAAAACAAGACTATAATGTTTCTACAAAGTGGACAATAGAAACTCGTCTCGTCATGCCCAGGCAGTAATGAAGAACAAAACCATTTCATGAACGGCACGATCGTAATCGTCACGTTCTAACAATGTCCCCTATAACACAAGATTTCTATTATCTATTGTGTGTGTGTGTATATATATATATCTATGGCCAGGTTTATTTCTTTATTTCTGAGTTCTTCTTTCTGATCTTATCTCTCTTTCCTGTCATTCGTCAGACAACATGCATTCAGGCTGCATCAATCCCATATGGAAGCACGGGTATAAGGCAAGTAGTCAAATGTGTGCTTCTATCGGCTGGTATTTCATGAATGTAAAAAAAAAAAAAAGTAAAGTGCCCCCGCACGCCAAGTGGCGTATAGGGAAATATGGTGTTAGTGACCTTATATTTTACAGATTTTCAGCACATGATTTTTGGGGTAATTTGGTCGATATTACGCCCGGGCCGCTTTACTTTCCCAGAAAAATCCGGTACCCATTAAAGGCTGGGTGAACCCGAAAGCCGTCGGTTGTAATCGAACACTACCTCTTGTCCTTTGTAGTCCAGTTCACTAACCACTGAGCTATCGCGGCTCCCTGGTATTTAATGAGCTTACAGCATGCGGATGTAACAGACACTGGTATTTGATGAGCTTACAGAATATGGATGTAACAGACACTGGTATTTGATGAGCTTACAGAATATGCATGTAACAGACACTGGTATTTGATGAGCTTACAGAATATGCATGTAACAGACACTGGTATTTGATGAGCTTACAGCATATGGATGTAACAGACACTGGTATTTGTTGAGCTTACAGCATGTGGATGTAACAGACACTGGTATTTGATGAGCTTACAGCATGTGGATGTAACAGACACTGGTATTTGATGAGCTTACAGCATGTGGATGTAACAGACACTGATATTTGATGAGCTTACAGCATGTGGATGTACCAGACACTGGTATTTGATGAGCTTACAGCATGTGGATGTAACAGACACTGGTATTTGATGAGCTTACAGCATGTGGATGTACAGACACTGGTATTTGATGAGCTTACAGCATGTGGATATACCAGACACTGGTATTTGATGAGCTTACAGCATGTGGATGTCACATACACGAAGAGAACAAATGGTAGACCTCTCTTGCCCCTCATGTAAGCTCTCTTGCAGCCTGACCTATCTTCTCAATCTCTGCAACTATTCACCAGATCGATGTACATTCTCCCACAAATCGGAATGTCCCCATACACTCTGCCCCAGTTTGGAAGCAACTCTGATTTGTCATCTTCAATTTGTTGTTTATGTTTACGTCCTGCTGAACTACTTTGTTTTATTTGGTAATGTTTATGTGTGTGTGAGTGCGCGTGTGTGTGTGTGTGTGTGCTCATACGCCTTAGATCTGAGCATTGGTCGCCATGTTCTGCTGGCTTAACGAAAACCTCGAAGCGGGAGATAACTACTAAAGGGAGGTCAAAAAGTAATGCACACCAATTTTTTTCTCGGCTAATAATAAAGATAGGAATATGAAATTTTGCACACTTGGAATATGACATGTTCCAATTATGTGCTCCAAATTGCACAGCATTCTGAAAAATATTACGCAATCTATGAACCGTTAAAATGGAGCTTGTCAACAATGTCCGTTACAAACAGCGAATTGTCATAGAATTTCTGGTTGCGGAAAAAGAAACTGTGGCAAACATTCATAAACGACTGTGTACAGTGTACAAATGTTCTGCAGTCGATAGGAGCACAGTTAGTCGCTGGGTTCAGAGAATTAAAGCTGCAGAAAGTGTACGAGTGGAGCTGCATGATTTACCGCGTTCTGGACGTGTTGCCTCGGCTACCAGCACAGACATGTTAAACCGGGCTGATGCCATTATTCGTAAGGATAGGCGTATCACTAGTCAGCAATTGGCATTGCAGCTTACAGTCAGCAAGGGAAGTGCAATCGCAATTTTTAAAACTCTCGGATATTCAAAGATTTGCGCTCGATGGGTTCCTCGGTGCCTAACAAATGATCACAGAGTTCAAAGGAAAACATTCTGTTCTGAATTGTTGGAGCGTTTCGGTGTTGAAGGAGAAATGTTTTTGTCAAAAATTGTTACCGGTGACGAAACGTGGGCACATTATTATGAGCCTGAAACAAAAATGCAGTCAATGGAATGGCATCATCCGCAGTCACCAAAAGAAAAAAATTCAAAACATCTCCATCAGCCGAAAAGGTGATGATCACTGTCTTCTGGGACATTGATGGTGTGATTCTTGTTGATGTAATGACAAGAGGTGAGACAATCAACTCGACAGCTTACATCAATACACTGACAAAACTCAAAAATCGGTTCCACAGAGTTCGGCCTAATAAGCCATCTGCAGATTTGTTGCTTCAACATGACAATGCACGCCCTCACACAAGTCTGGTAACACGGGAAGCAATCAACAAATTTGGTTGGACTGTACTGCCCCATCCTCCTTACAGCCCTGAATTGGCTCCCTCAGATTTCCATCTGTTTGGACCACTCAAAAAATTCCTGCGTGGGACACACTTTGACAATGATGAGGATGTGATCCGTGCAGTTAAAAAATGGCTACGCGAGCAGGACAAAACTTGGTACAAACGAGGAATTCATGACCTAGTTTCGCGTTGGCGTAAGGCAATACGCTTGGACGGAGATTATGTTGAAAAATAGGTAGTGTCAAGGGGATGTTCAGCTACAATCTGTGAAATTTCACACATTTTGCCCGAATAGTTTCCGTGAAAAAAATTGGTGTGCATTACTTTTTGACCTCCCTACGTAGATAAGACGATAATCACGAACGGTTCCATTTTTAGTTCTTGTCAATTATGTAACAAATCACTTAAAAAATTATTGCAGACATTTCGGTCAGCTAGGACTGTCACGTCAGACGGCTGTTAGTATTTAAAGATATTGTGTTGCTATCTAGTTATTGGCTTTTGTTTGTAGAGCTGATTGCTTCTGATTCGGCGTGGCTCGGGTCACGTTTCTATGAGATCACATTCCTTTCCAGAACTGGCAGCGTCGCACGGCGTCCAGCACCTAATCTATGACTCTGATAGCAGGTCAGGAAACTGAAGATACGTGTTCAGTGAAGAAAGTAACGGCTGGAGATACGTGTTCAGTGAAGAAAGTAACGGCTGGAGATACGTGTTCAGTGAAGAAAGTAACGGCTGGAGATACGTGTTCAGTGAAGAAAGTAACGGCTGGAGATACGTGTTCAGTGAAGAAAGTAACGGCTGGAGATACGTGTTCAGTGAAGAAAGTAACGGCTGGAGATACGTGTTCAGTGAAGAAAGTAACGGCTGAGATACGTGTTCAGTGAAGAAAGTAACGGCTGGAGATACGTGTTCAGTGAAGAAAGTAACGGCTGGAGATACGTGTTCAGTGAAGAAAGTAACGGCTGGAGATACGTGTTCAGTGAAGAAAGTAACGGCTGGAGATACGTGTTCAATGAAGAGAGTAACGGCTGGAGATACGTGTTCAGTGAAATGAGTAACCGCTGGAGATACGTGTTCAGTGAAGTGAGTAACCGCTGGAGATACGTGTTCAGTGAAGTGAGTAACGGCTGGAGATACGTGTTCAGTGAAGTGAGTAACCGCTGGAGATACGTGTTCAGTGAAGATAGTAACCGCTGGAATTACGTGTTCAAGGAAGTGAGTAACGGCTGGAGATACGTGTTCAATGAAGTGAGTAACGGCTGGAGATGTCGCAGTCTGACATTGAACGTTTATCTCAAACTTCGGTAACAGCCTCTTTGAACCAGCCCCATCACTGTACTCGCTCAATGTCCGTCCGCATCGCTGTCTATTTCCTCTTAAAACAGGGACTGTCAAAGTACATAGAACGAACTTAATGACACCACACATAGCTTCCTGGGCAATTACCAACAATTGGTTAATTCACCCGAAAGATATAAAAATGTCAATTTTCCATTTTCAAATATTCTTCCTGGCAGCGACTTATAGCCTTCACTTTTAGATTTCCACCTGTTTGGGGTTATTTTGCGTGCTGAACTCAAACATTGGACCACGTTTTTTTTGTTCATGACAATTAATTGTAGATGTGTGCTTATATTGTATTGTAGATGTGTAGTTCTATTGTATTGTAGATGTGTAGTTCTATTGTATTGTAGATGTGTAGTTCTATTGTATTGTAGATGTGTAGTTCTATTGTATTGTAGATGTGTAGTTCTATTGTATTGTAGATGTGTAGTTCTATTGTATTGTAGATGTGTAGTTCTATTGTATTGTAGATGTGTAGTTCTATTGTATTGTAGATGTGTAGTTATATTGTATTGTAAGTGTGTGGTTCTATTGTATTGTAGATGTGTAGTTCTATTGTATTGTAGATGTGTGGTTCTATTGTATTGCAGATGTGTTGTTCTGTTGTATTGTAAGTGTGTGGTTCTATTGTATTGTAGATGTGTAGTTCTATTGTATTGTAGATGTGTGGTTCTGTTGTATTGCAGATGTGTTGTTCTGTTGTATTGCAGATGTGTTGTTCTGTTGTATTGCAGATGTGTTGTTCTGTTGTATTTCAGATGTGTTGTTCTGTTGTATTGCAGATGTGTTGTTCTATTCATGGAATTAGTTTCGCTGTTGTAGAGGAATCCCTATTTCCGCTTGTAACTGAAGGGAATGAGTTAAATTCCTTCTGTCTTCCCATCGTTCCTTCTTGTACTCGCTCTTTCATCTTTTTGTCGTTCACTTTCTCTCACTAAAGCCCATACTTTCACACCTTCTTACCTTGCACTACAAGACTACACTTACATTATTATTCTCTGCTGCTCTAATTGTTTCTGCGCCCTTTCTTTCCTATTGCGTCATTACCACACGTCACCCTACAATCGTTTCATGTACCACTAACGACTTTACGTTCCCCCATTCTGTGTTTGTTTGTTTTCTCGTTTCGTTTCCTGCCCTCCAATAAACCACTTTTTTTTTCAAAATGACGGAGCCTCATTTCCGTTATTACCTGAGACCTGGATCAATAATGTCATTGTTGTTTTGTCAAACACGTTTGTACCACACTGTCATTAGATCAACATTAGTCGACATCAGCGATTCAACTGCATCAACATCTCGCACAGCCCAACAATTTGTCATTTAAGACGAGTCAAAGCCAGATCGTTGACGTCAGAGCAGGCTAGAAACTGTGATCACAGAAATTAGGAAAGGTTTTATCACAATCAGGGGTTCTCACACTGGTAGTGCAAGGACATTGCTTGTGAGACTTGTGGACACGTACAAATAGTTTGGGGTCACTGGTACGACGGATCAGGGGTGGATATAAACATCAAGCTGCAGGAATTATCCTTGTCTATATACGTCATCCCTGGGAAAAGCCTCAACACCATGGGTCTGCCTAAGCTCAATGAGATCCATTTTTATTACATCAAAACTGATGATGCTGAAGATGACGTTAAGACTGATGATGTTGAAGATGACGTCAAGATTGATGATGTTGAAGATAACGTCAAGACTGATGATGTTGAAGATGACGTCAAGACTGATGATGTTGAAGATGACGTCAAGATTGATGATGTTCAAGATGACGTCAAGACTGATGATGGTTAAGATTGATGATGTTAAAGATGACGTCAAGACTGATGATGCTAAAGATGACATCAAGATTGATGATGTTGAAGATGACGTCAAGACTGATGATGGTTAAGATTGATGATGTTAAAGATGACGTCAAGACTGATGATGCTAAAGATGACATCAAGATTGATGATGTTGAAGATGACGTCAAGATTGATGATGCTGAAGATGACGTCAAGATTGATGATGTTCAAAATGACGTCAAGACTGGTGATGCTGAAGATGACGTCAAGATTGGTGATGTTGAAGATAACTTCAAGACTGATGATGTCGAAGATGGCGTAAACACTGACGATGTTGAATATGACGTCAAGATTAATGATGTTCAAGGTGACGTAAAGACTGATGATGTTCAAGATGATGCAATCATTGATAATGTTCAGGATAACACAAGAAATAATTTTGACGATGACGCAATCTCTAACAATGAATGTTCAAGATGACGCAATCTCTAACAATGAATGTTCAAGATGACGCAATCTCTAACAATGAATGTTCAAGATGACGCAATCTCTAACATTGAATATTCAAGTTGACGCAATCTCTAACAATGAATGTTCAAGTTGGCACAATCTCTAACAATGAATGTTCAAGTTGGCACAATCTCTAACAATGAATGTTCAAGTTGGCACAATCTCTAACAATGAATGTTCAAGTTGGCACAATCTCTAACAATGAATGTTCAAGTTGGCACAATCTCTAACAATGAATGTTCAAGTTGGCACAATCTCTAACAATGAATGTTCAAGTTGGCACAATCTCTAACAATGAATGTTCAAGTTGGTACAATCTTCCCCTTTTTTCCTCTACAGTTCCCTATGTTCACGGGAGTACGGCGAGTCCCTTCTGGGTGATGGTGGGAGGGCAACACGAGTAGCCCCTAGTTTGTCTGCAGATTGTCCATCTGTGGGATAGGGTCAGACACCAAGGGTCGTTGTTGATACAATCTCTTGTTGGTTGTTAGCACGCCGATGTGTTTGGGCCATCATGTAGGGAGACAATCATAGTACCTTGTTGTTTCAATCTTTCAGAGTAACACATAATTCCTTAGTTTGAATATTTCATCAATCGACTTTTTGATGTGCACTTCATAGATCCCCAAGGATGTGCACTTCATAGATGTCCTAGGATGTACACATCATAGATCCCCAAGGATGTGCACTTTATAGATCCCCAAGGATGTGCACTTCATAAATCCATAAGGATCTCAAGGATGTGCACTTCATAGATCCCCAAGGATTTGCACTTCATAAATCCTCAAGGATGTGCACTTCATAGATCCCCAAGGATGTGCACTTCATAGATCCCCAAGGATGTGCACTTCATAAATACTCAAGGATGTGCACTTCATAAATACTCAAAGATGTGCACTTCATAATACTCAAGGATGTGCACTTCATAGATCCCCAAGGATGTGCGCTTCATAAATACTCAAGGATGTGCACTTCATAGATCCCCAAGGATGTGCGCTTCATAGATCCCCAAGGATGTGCGCTTCATAAATACTCAAGGATGTGCACTTCATAGATCCCCAAGGATGTGCACTTCATAAATCCCCAAGGATGTGCACTTCATAGATCCCCGCAACTGTTCTTCTCTACCCTCATATCCCCGTGAGGTCAACATGATGAATTGTTCACAATCTTTCTCTGTCTGAGTTTGTTCGAATGTTCTCCGTGTCCGCTCTGACGTCATCAACCTAACCTGTCGTCTGTATACCTGCACTCAGGTAAACATCAGTCACTTGCTTTTGTCAATGAGTCCCTCGATAAGTGCGGGACCTTTAATCTGGTACACCATAGAGGACAATGATTAATTTTGGACCTTTAATCTCGGCACGCCAAAGAGACAATTATTAACTTTGGACCTTTAACCTCGACACGTCATAGAGACAATGATTAATTTTGGACCTTAAATCTCGACACGCCATAGAGGACAATGATTAATTGTTGACCTTTAATCTTAACACGCCATAGGGGACACTGATTAATTGTGGACCTTTAATCTCGACACGTCATAGAGCATAATGATTAATTGTTGACTTTTAATCTCGCACGCCATAGAGATCAATGATTAATTTTGGACCTTTAATCTCGACACGTCATAGAGGACACTGATTAATTGTGGACCCTTAATCTCGACACGTTATAGGGGACTGATTAATTGTGAACCTTTAATCTCGACACGTCATAGAGGACAATGATTAATTTTTTACCTTTAATCTCGCACGCCATAGGGGACTGATTAATTGTGGACCTTTAATCTCAATACGTCATAGGGGACATTGATTAATTGTGTACCTTTAATCTCGACACATCATAGAGGACACTGATTAATTGTGGACCTTTAATCTCGGCACGCCATAGGGGACTGATTAATTGTGGACCTTTAATCTCGACACGTCATAGAGGACACTAATTAATTGTGGACCTTTAATCTCGACACGTCATAGGGGACTGATTAATTGTGAACCTTTAATCTCGACACGTCATAGAGGACAATGATTAATTGTTGACCTTTAATCTTGACACGCCATAGGGGACACTGATTAGTTTTTGACCTTTAATCTCGACACGTCACAGGGGACTGATTAATTGTTGACCTTTAATTTCGACACGTCATAGAGGACAATGATTAATTTTTGACCTTTAATCTCGCACGCCAAAGGGGGACTGATTAATTGTGGACCTTTAATCTCGACACGTCATAGGGGACTGATTAATTGTGGACCTTTAATCTCGCCTATCATAGGGAACACTGATTAATTATGGACCTTTAATCTCGGCACGCCATAGGGGACTGATTAATTGTGGACCTTTAACCTTGACACGTCATAGAGGACAATGATTAATTGTGGACCTTTAATCTCGGCACGCTATGGGGGACACTGATTAATTGTGGACCTTTAATCTCGACACGTCATAGAGGAGATAGAGGAGAATGATCTGTTTTGGATCTTTAATCTTGGCACTTGGGCTGCGGACAGGGACCTCAACTTGATGTAACGCCATGACAAAGCTTTTAGCGCTCAGAACTAGTGTTGAGGCAAGTGATTGAAACCTTTGCCTAGACCGCTGTCTGCCATGTTTGATGTCACCCCTCCTGTATGTGACGTATGTTGGTGTGCCTCTATCATCTCGCTATTGACTTCAACAAGAACCAGTTATTGATCTGTTACAACCAACATTCAGGAATCTGTTCTTCTGTTCAGAGATTAGCTCTTCAATTAACCCAGATTGTTCTACAATAGCTTTGACCTCATTAGAGATAACATTCTGTCATAGAAGTCAACACAGTTTGACGTCAGAGGCACGTTTGTGGTGTGTGGGGATGGTGTGGGGCTGCCAGAGTCTTCGCTGTGGTGAGAACAGTGGGAATAACATCAGAAGGTGCCTAATGTAGGGGCGGGTAGGGGGTGTAGTGGAACGCCAGCCACAAATTAAATAGATTTGGAAAATGTATATAGTAAATAATAGATTGGGAACTGTATCTAGTAAACAATAGATTGGGAACTGTATCTAGTAAACAATAGATTGGGAACTGTATCTAGTAAACAATAGATTGGGAACTGTTTCTAGTAAACAATAGATTGGGAATTGTATCTAGTAAACAATAGATTTATAACTGTATCTAGTAAACAATAGATTGGGAACTGTATCTAGTAAACAATAGATTGGGAACTGTTTCTAGTAAACAATAGATTGGGAACTGTATCTAGTAAACAATAGATTTATAACTGTATCTAGTAAACAATAGATTGGGAACTGTATCTAGTAAACAATAGATTGGGAATTGTATCTAGTAAACAATAGATTGGGAATTGTATCTAGTAAACAATAGATTGGGAACTGTCTAGTAAACAATAGATTGGGAATTGTATACAACAATCGATCATTACAATTACTTTTACACAAACAGACTTGTGACTCCAAATGGAGCGAGACAAAACTAGTGTTTGATTCATGAAACATTGACAAAACATCTTTTTAGACTGAGGAGACGAACGAGAATGTTCTCAAAGAGACGCGTGTTCAAGTTTGTCTTTCAGACGTTCTCTTTCATTTTGTTGTTCACCCGATGACAGCTTCCGGCTGTACTGCCTTACCTCAAGCTGTGCTCCCAGCTGTGCTGTCTTGCCTCCAGTGAGACATTCACTTGGAACAATCGCCATCTTGCTGCCGTGGAGGACAGCGATTTGTGACAACGTGCAGATCGGCATGGTAAGGAGACATGGGATGAATCGTGACTTGGAGAACATGGGATGAGTCGTGACTTGGAGAACATGGGATGAATCGTGACTTAGAGAACATGGGATGAGTCGTGACTTGGAGAACATGGGATGTGGTTGTGGAGAGACATGTTCACATACGGAAACATGGTACTTGAGGAATGTGCATATTTGTATATGCTACCATCAGCATCGTCATCATCATTGCCATCGTCATCATCACCATCATCACCACTATGACCATCATCATCGTCTCAACTCACGCATTAGTTTTCAGAACAGAGGAAGCTGGCAGCAGAACATGAGCTCACCAGTTTGTTCTTGACAGTGCTGTTGTGCGTGCCAGCACGGTATTTCTCGCAGTTTGATTCAATCACGTCCCTCCTCTCGTGAAGCCGACAGTTCATGTTGATATTGACACGGCAAGGTTGTCCTCCACGCCACAGCAGTAGCCACACAAGGAACAACCTGCAGCGATCTATGAGTTCGGTCAAGGAAGCCTTTCATCGCGCGGATCACGTGGTTCATTAGACCGGATCACGGCACAACTTGTTCATTCCGGCATCATCTTAACGTACAGTGTTTGCTGGCGTTGGTGATATTGTCTATTCACAACCTTGTATCTCTAATAAGGTTAATCAATGCAGCTCCCTAAAATAACGGAAAAGTCGATCTCTGTACCGGCCATGACTTCCCGCTGACAAGCAACTTTTTCTTTTCTCTTCTTATTTAGAGAGCATCACTGGACTTCCATTGTCTCATTTCTTTCTGTTTGTTGTTTATAGCATAACTAGATTTCCATTGTCTCATTTCTTTCTGTTTGTTATTTATAGCATCACTGGACTTCTATTGTCTCATTTCTTTCTGTTTGTTGTTTATAGCATAACTAGATTTCCATTGTCTCATTTCTTTCCGATATCTGTTGTAGCATCACTGGACTTCCATTGTCTCATTTCTTTCTGTTTGTTGTTTATAGCATCACTTGACTCACATTGTCTCATTTCTTCATAGATCCCCAAGGATTTGCACTTCATAAATCCTCAAGGATGTGCACTTCATAGATCCCCAAGGATGTGCACTTCATAGATCCCCAATGATGTGCACTTCATAAATACTCAAGGATGTGCACTTCATAAATACTCAAGGATGTGCACTTCATAAATACTCAAGAATGTGCACTTCATAGATCCCCAAGGATGTGCGCTTCATAAATACTCAAGGATGTGCACTTCATAGATCCCCAAGGATGTGCGCTTCATAGATCCCCAAGGATGTGCGCCTCATAAATACTCAAGGATGTGCACTTCATAGATCCCCAAGGATGTGCACTTCATAAATACTCAAGGATGTGCACTTCATAGATCCCCAAGGATGTGCACTTCATAGCTCCCCAATGATGTGCACTTCATAGATCCCCGCAACTGTTCTTCTCTACCCTCATATCCCGTGAGGTCAACATGATGAATTGTTCACAATCTTTCTCTGTCTGAGTTTGTTCGAATGTTCTCCGTGTCCGCTCTGACGTCATCAACCTAACCTGTCGTCTGTATACCTGCACTCAGGTAAACATCAGTCACTTGCTTTTGTCAATGAGTCCCTCGATAAGTGCGGGACCTTTAATCTGGTACACCATAGAGGACAATGATTAATTTTGGACCTTTAATCTCGGCACGCCAAAGAGACAATTATTAACTTTGGACCTTTAACCTCGACACGTCATAGAGACAATGATTAATTTTGGACCTTAAATCTCGACACGCCATAGAGGACAATGATTAATTGTTGACCTTTAATCTTAACACGCCATAGGGGACACTGATTAATTGTGGACCTTTAATCTCGACACGTCATAGAGCATAATGATTAATTGTTGACTTTTAATCTCGCACGCCATAGAGATCAATGATTAATTTTGGACCTTTAATCTCGACACGTCATAGAGGACACTGATTAATTGTGGACCCTTAATCTCGACACGTTATAGGGGACTGATTAATTGTGAACCTTTAATCTCGACACGTCATAGAGGACAATGATTAATTTTTTACCTTTAATCTCGCACGCCATAGGGACTGATTAATTGTGGACCTTTAATCTCAATACGTCATAGGGGACATTGATTAATTGTGTACCTTTAATCTCGACACATCATAGAGGACACTGATTAATTGTGGACCTTTAATCTCGGCACGCCATAGGGACTGATTAATTGTGGACCTTTAATCTCGACACGTCATAGAGGACACTAATTAATTGTGGACCTTTAATCTCGACACGTCATAGGGACTGATTAATTGTGAACCTTTAATCTCGACACGTCATAGAGGACAATGATTAATTGTTGACCTTTAATCTTGACACGCCATAGGGGACACTGATTAGTTTTTGACCTTTAATCTCGACACGTCACAGGGGACTGATTAATTGTTGACCTTTAATTTCGACACGTCATAGAGGACAATGATTAATTTTTGACCTTTAATCTCGCACGCCAAAGGGGGACTGATTAATTGTGGACCTTTAATCTCGACACGTCATAGGGGACTGATTAATTGTGGACCTTTAATCTCGCCTATCATAGGGAACACTGATTAATTATGGACCTTTAATCTCGGCACGCCATAGGGGACTGATTAATTGTGGACCTTTAACCTTGACACGTCATAGAGGACAATGATTAATTGTGGACCTTTAATCTCGGCACGCTATGGGGGACACTGATTAATTGTGGACCTTTAATCTCGACACGTCATAGAGGAGATAGAGGAGAATGATCTGTTTTGGATCTTTAATCTTGGCACTTGGGCTGCGGACAGGGACCTCAACTTGATGTAACGCCATGACAAAGCTTTTAGCGCTCAGAACTAGTGTTGAGGCAAGTGATTGAAACCTTTGCCTAGACCGCTGTCTGCCATGTTTGATGTCACCCCTCCTGTATGTGACGTATGTTGGTGTGCCTCTATCATCTCGCTATTGACTTCAACAAGAACCAGTTATTGATCTGTTACAACCAACATTCAGGAATCTGTTCTTCTGTTCAGAGATTAGCTCTTCAATTAACCCAGATTGTTCTACAATAGCTTTGACCTCATTAGAGATAACATTCTGTCATAGAAGTCAACACAGTTTGACGTCAGAGGCACGTTTGTGGTGTGTGGGGATGGTGTGGGGGCTGCCAGAGTCTTCGCTGTGGTGAGAACAGTGGGAATAACATCAGAAGGTGCCTAATGTAGGGGCGGGTAGGGGGTGTAGTGGAACGCCAGCCACAAATTAAATAGATTTGGAAAATGTATATAGTAAATAATAGATTGGGAACTGTATCTAGTAAACAATAGATTGGGAACTGTATCTAGTAAACAATAGATTTGGAACTGTATCTAGTAAACAATAGATTGGGAACTGTATCTAGTAAACAATAGATTGGGAACTGTATCTAGTAAACAATAGATTGGGAACTGTTTCTAGTAAACAATAGATTGGGAATTGTATCTAGTAAACAATAGATTGGGAATTGTATCTAGTAAACAATAGATTGGGAATTGTATCTAGTAAACAATAGATTGGGAACTGTATCTAGGAAACAATAGATTGGGAACTGTATCTAGTAAACAATAGATTGGGAACTGTATCTAGTAAACAATAGATTGGGAATTGTATCTAGTAAACAATAGATTGGGAATTGTATCTAGTAAACAATAGATTGGGAATTGTATCTAGTAAACAATAGATTGGGAACTGTATCTAGTAAACAATAGATTGGGAACTGTATCTAGTAAACATAGATTGGGAACTGTTTCTAGTAAACAATAGATTGGGAATTGTATCTAGTAAACAATAGATTGGGAATTGTATCTAGTAAACAATAGATTGGGAACTGTATCTAGGAAACAATAGATTGGGAACTGTATCTAGTAAACAATAGATTTGAACTGTATCTAGTAAACAATAGATTTTGAACTGTATCTAGTAAACAATAGATTGGGAATTGTATACAACAATCGATCATTACAATTACTTTTACACAAACAGACTTGTGACTCCAAATGGAGCGAGACAAAACTAGTGTTTGATTCATGAAACATTGACAAAACATCTTTTGTAGACTGAGGAGACGAACGAGAATGTTCTCAAAGAGACGCGTGTTCAAGTTTGTCTTTCAGACGTTCTCTTTCATTTTGTTGTTCACCCGATGACAGCTTCCGGCTGTACTGCCTTACCTCAAGCTGTGCTCCCAGCTGTGCTGTCTTGCCTCCAGTGAGACATTCACTTGGAACAATCGCCATCTTGCTGCCGTGGAGGACAGCGATTTGTGACAACGTGCAGATCGGCATGGTAAGGAGACATGGGATGAATCGTGACTTGGAGAACATGGGATGAGTCGCGACTTGGAGAACATGGGATGAGTCGTGACTTGGAGAACATGGGATGAGTCGTGACTTGGAAAACATGGGATGAGTCGTGACTTGGAGAACAAGGGATGAGTCGTGACTTGGAGAACATGGGATGAGTCGTGACTTGGAGAACATGGGATGAGTCGTGACTTGGAGAACATGGGATGTGGTTGTGGAGAGACATGTTCACATACGGAAACATGGTACTTGAGGAATGTGCATATTTGTATATGCTACCATCAGCATTGTCATCATCATTGCCATCGTCATCATCACCATCATCACCATCATCACCACTATGACCATCATCATCATCTCAACTCACGCATTAGTTCTCAGAACAGAGGAAGCTGGCAGCAGAACATGAGCTCACCAGTTTGTTCTTGACAGTGCTGTTGTGCGTGCCAGCACGGTATTTCTCGCAGTTTGATTCAATCACGTCCCTCCTCTCGTGAAGCCGACAGTTCATGTTGATATTGACACGGCAAGGTTGTCCTCCACGCCACAGCAGTAGCCACACAAGGAACAACCTGCAGCGATCTATGAGTTCGGTCAAGGAAGCCTTTCATCGCGCGGATCACGTGGTTCATTAGACCGGATCACGGCACAACTTGTTCATTCCGGCATCATCTTAACGTACAGTGTTTGCTGGCGTTGGTGATATTGTCTATTCACAACCTTGTATCTCTAATAAGGTTAATCAATGCAGCTCCCTAAAATAACGGAAAAGTCGATCTCTGTACCGGCCATGACTTCCCGCTGACAAGCAACTTTTTCTTTTCTCTTCTTATTTAGAGAGCATCACTGGACTTCCATTGTCTCATTTCTTTCTGTTTGTTGTTTATAGCATAACTAGATTTCCATTGTCTCATTTCTTTCCGATATCTGTTGTAGCATCACTGGACTTCCATTGGCTCATTTCTTTCTGTTTGTTGTTTATAGCATCACTTGACTCCCATTGTCTCATTTATTTCTGCTTGTTTATAGCATCTCTGGACTCCGATTGTCTCATTTCTTTTTGCTTATTGTTTATTGCATCACTGGACTCCCATTGTCTCCAGGTGATGCCAGGCTCTGTTTATTGTTTATAGCATCACTGGACGCCCATAGTCTCATTTATTTCTGTTTGTTGTTTATAGCATCTCTGGACTCCGATTGTCTCATTTCTTTTTGCTTATTGTTTATAGCATCACTGGACGCCCATGTCTCATTTATTTTTGTTTATTGTTTATAGCATCACTGGACTCCCATTGTCTCATTTCTTTTTGCTTATTGTTTATAGCATCACTGGACTCCCATTGTCTCATTTATTTCTGTTTGTTGTTTATAGCATCTCTGGACTCCGATTGTCTCATTTCTTTTTGCTTATTGTTTATAGCATAACTGGGCTCCCATTGTCTCATTTCTTTCTGTTTGTTGTTTATAGCATCACTGGACTCCATTGTCTCATTTCTTTCTGTTTGTTGTTTATAGCATCACTGGACGCCCATAGTCTCATTTATTTCTGTTTGTTGTTTAGCATCTCCGGACTCCGATTGTCTCATTTCTTTTTGCTTATTGTTTATAGCATCACTGGACTCCCATTGTCTCATTTCTTTCTGTTTGTTGTTTATAGCATCACTGGACGCCATAGTCTCATTTATTTCTGTTTGTTGTTTATAGCATCTCTGGACTCCGATTGTCTCATTTCTTTTTGCTTATTGTTTATAGCATCACTGGACGCCCATTGTCTCATTTCTTTCTGTTTGTTGTTTATAGCATCTCTGGACTCCCATTGTCTCCAGGTGATGCCAGGCTCTGTTTATTGTTTATGGCATCACTGGACTCCCATTGTCTCGAGGTGGCGCCATGCTCTGTTTGTTGTTTATAGCATCACTGGACTCCCATTGTCTCATTTCTTTACGCTTTTTGCTCATAGCATCACTGGACTTCCATTGTCTCATTTCTTTCTGTTTGTTGTTTATAGCATCACTGGACTTCCATTGTCTTATTTCTTTCCGATTTCTGTTGTAGAATCACTAGACTCCCTTGTCTCAAGTCATCGAATCAGTGTTGTGAGTGAGACATTTCCTCCGTCTAGACTAGATCTGTGCTTTACGTCACATTAGTGCTGTTCAAGACCGTTATTGGGATTCTTTGACGCAAGTTATTTCCACGTTACACATTAATGTAAACTACTTCGTCAGTCGCCTCGGAAGTTCCCCATATAATAATATTTATGTATTATTATTTGTACCCAGTATATTACCACTGGGAACTACTATTCGTGCTGTTTCGTCCAATAAATGTTTGTCTACAACACAAGTATTCAGCCTACTGGGAGATACTTGCATTAATAGGAAAGTACAAATATACAATTTATTTCCGGTCTGTGATCGTTACCCTAGGCTATAGTCATTGAGATCGCCTTTCGTGGAAGACACTACTGCAATAGCCAATTTTTTAGTTGGCTGCGTGCAGTGTACCAAGCGTTCGGCTTCTCGTGGCAAGGCGCGGTGCCACTGAGTACGGGTTCGATCCCACTTCGGACCATATATTGTTCTTCGTTTTTTTCTATTGTTGTTTGTCTGTCAATTTTTCCGAGTGCTAACACATACTTCTTTGTTCTATTATTCTCTTTGGGAAGTTGCTTCGTGTATTGTTCGTCGTAGACTGTTTACACTTGAGTAATCAGACATAAGTCTAAAGGTATCGAGATTATGAGTTTGGCGACATTGTGTCCTACGTCATCGTATTGGTTCCCTAAACCGGCCGTGAGCAAATCTTACGGTCTGCTGTTTGATGTGCGACGAGGCTAATTTGACGACTGACTGTGTGTCTATATGTTCGGAATTGGAGTCATCAACGATGGCCTAACATCATCAAGTGCTACGATGATCATCATTTTCAAGAGGACGTGACTTACCGGTATATGGGGATAGGCGGCGGGAACAAATGAAGGCTATGCATGAAATGTGTTCCTTGTTGCAGTTTCCTCATATTACAAGTCGCATGTCTGTGTTAGTCACCTCTAGTGACTCGGGCAGATGGTGCTCGTAAACCTGGGAAGGCCGACCATCTAAGGGCAGAATCCCCCGACAGAAAAGATCAACTGCTGCCTTGCAGGAAGATTGGGGACAATCAAAGGCTAAGGAAAACAAACCTGAAAAAATGCTGGCTGAAATCGGATGCACTGGGCCACTGGCGCAGAACACAGTGCAACGTATTAACGGGTGTTCAGTCAGAGTGGATCTGACAGACTCTAATTGTGATGTTCTGTCTGTGGGGGCGATCAACACACTTAGCCTGACAGCTGACTTCATATGAGAGTCTGGAATCCTTACTCTGATTGAGTCCTGAACGCAGAGAGAGAGAGAGAGACTTCTAATGTTGTTAACATTGTGCTGACTTCTACTGTTGTTAACATTGTGCTGACTTCTACTGTCGTTAACATTGTACATACTTCTACTGTTGTTAATATTGTGCTGACTTATGCTGTTGTTAACATTGTACTAATTTCTACTGTTGTTAACAGTGTGCTGATTTCTAATGTTGTTAACATTGTGCTGACGTCTACTGTTGCTAACATTGTGCTGACTTCTACTGTTGTTAACATTGTACTGATTTCTACTGTTGTTAACATTGTGCTGACTTCTACTGTTGTTAACATTGTGCTGACTTCTGCTGTTGTTAACATTGTGCTGACTTCTTCTGTTGGTAACACTGTGCTGACTTCTACTGTCGTTAACATTGTGCTGACTTCTAATGTTGTTAACACTGTGCTGACTTCTACTGTTGTTAACATTGTGGTGACTTTTACTTTTGTTAACACTGTGCTGACTTCTACTGTTGTTAACATTGTGATGACTTCTACTGTTGTTAACACTGTGCTAATTTCTACTGTTGTTAACATTGTGCAGACATCTACTGTTGTTAACATTGTGCTGAATTGTATTGTTGTTAACACTATGCTGACTTCTACTGTTGTTAACACTGTGCTGATTTCTACTGTTGTTAACATTGTGCTGACTTCTACTGTTGTTAACATTGTACTGACTTCTACTGTTGTTGACACTGTGCTGACTTCTACTGTTGTTAACACTGTGCTGATTTCTACTGTTGTTACATTGTGCTAAATTCTACTGTTGTTAACATTGTACTGACATCTACTGTTGTTAACACTGTGCTGATTTCTACTGTTGTTAACATTGTGCTGACTTCTACTGTTGTTAACATTGTGCTGACTTCTACTGTTGTTAACATTGTACTGACATCTACTGTTGTTAACATTGTACTGACTTCTACTGTTGTTAACATTGTACTGACTTCTACTGTTGTTAACATTGTACTGACATCTACTGTTGTTAACATTGTACTGACTTCTACTGTAGTTAACATTGTACTGACTTCTACTGTAGTTAACATTGTACTGACTTCTACTGTAGTTAACATTGTACTGACTTCTACTGTAGTTAACATTGTACTGACATCTACTGTTGTTAACATTGTACTGACTTCTACTGTAGTTAACATTGTACTGACATCTACTGTTGTTAACATTGTACTGACTTCTACTGTAGTTAACATTGTACTGACTTCTACTGTAGTTAACATTGTACTGACATCTACTGTAGTTAACATTGTACTGACATCTACTGTTGTACAAACCAGAACACTGGCGACGCCCTTCATCTATTATTGTCTCTATCATCAACGACTGTCTACCTTCATCGTTCCCCTTGAAAATGACGTCAGATGGGCGTAGGTTCGTTGTGTCGTTTGAAGCGAGCTTTCACACTTCCTCTTTTTGACTCAAAACACGAGACATCACGAGACATCACGAGACATCACGAGACATCAACACAACATTGGTACCAGCTCGGGTCTCTACCTTCTGGCTGGTTCTTATGTTTCTAGAGGCACCATGTGGAGGTGGAGAGATCAGCTGCTGTTACCGCTGTTCCGGACGTAAGCAATCCGTTTTAAGGCACAGACAACATACAGCCCTGGTGCTGTAGAAGCGTCGTGGTCTCCAATGAGACAAGTTGGAGAGTACAAACCTGATTTGTTGACAATGGTTAGAGTGGATGACAAGATCGTGGCTCATTCGTTGAACGTACAGCCAGTCACACATGTTGCAAGTCACAGAACGAGACAAGTTACAGAACGAGACAAGTCACAGAACGAGACAAGTCAGAGAACGAAACAAGTCACAGAACGAGACAGTCACAGAACGAGACAAGTTACAGAACGAGACAAGTCACAGAACGAGAATGGTCACAGAACGAGGCAAGTCACAGAACGAGACAAGTCACAGAACGAGACAAGTCACAGAACGAAACAAGTCACAGAACTAGATATTCACAGAACGAGACAAGTCACAGAACGAGACAATTCACAGAACGAGACAGTCACAGAACGAGACAAGTCACAGAACGAGACAAGTCACAGAACGAGACAAGTCACAGAACGAAACAAGTCACAGAACGAGACAGTCACAGAACGAGACATTCACAGAACGAGACAAGTTACAGAACGAGACAGTCAAAGAACGAGACAAGTCACAGAACGAGACAAGTCACAGAACGAAACAAGCCACAGAACGAGACAGTCACAGAACGAGACAAGTCACAGAACGAGACAAATCACAGAACGAAACAAGTCACAGAACGAGACAGTCACAGAACGAGACAAGTCACAGAACGAGACAGTCACAGAACGAAACAAGTCACAGAACGAGACAGTCACAGAAAGAGACAAGTTACAGAACGAGACAGTCACAGAACGAAACAAGTCACAGAATGAGACAAGTCACAGAACGAGACAAGTCACAGAAAGAGACAAGTCACAGAACGAGACAAGTCACAGAACGAGACAAGTCACAGAACGAGACAAGTCACAGAACGAGACAAGTCATAGAACGAGACAAGTCACAGAACGAAACAAGTCACAGAACGAGACAGTCACAGAACAAGACAAGTCACAGAACGAGACAAGTCACAGAACAAGACAGTCACAGAACGAAACAAGTCACAGAACGAGACAGTCACAGAACGAAACAAGTCACAGAACGAAACAAGTCACAGAACGAGACAAGTCACAGAAAGAGACAGTCACAGAACGAAACAAGTCACAGAACGAAACAAGTCACAGAACGAAACAAGTCACAGAACGAGACAAGTCACAGAACGAAACAAGTCACAGAACGAGACAAGTCACAGAACGAGACAAGTCACAGAACGAAACAAGTCACAGAACGAGACAAGTCACAGAAAGAGACAAGTCACAGAACGAGACAGTCACAGAACGAGACAAGTTACAGATCTAGACAAGTCACAGAACGCGACAAGTCACAGAACGAGACAAGTCACAGAACGAAACAAGTCACAGAACGAGACAAGTCACAGAAAGAGACAAGTCACAGAACGAGACAGTCACAGAACGAGACAAGTTACAGAACGAGACAAGTCACAGAACGAGACAAGTCACAGAACGAGACAGTCACAGAACGAGACAGTCACAGAACGAGACAAGTCACAGAACGAGACAATTCACAGAACGAGACAGTCACAGAACGAGACAAGTCACAGAAAGAGACAGTACAGAACGAGACATTCACAGAACGAGACAAGTCACAGAAAGAGACAAGTAACAGAACGAGACAGTCCAGAACGAGACATTCACAGAACGAGACAAGTCACAGAACGAGACAAGTAACAGAACGAGACAGTTACAGAACGAGACAAGTCACAGAACGAGACAGTCACAGAACGAGACAAGTCACAGAACGAGACAGTCACAGAACGAGACAAGTAACAGAACGAGACAAGTCACAGAACGAGACATCACAGAACGAGACAAGTAACAGAACGAGACAAGTCACAGAAAGAGACAAGTCACAGAATGAGACAGTCACAGAACGAGACAAGTAACAGAACGAGGCAAGTCACAGAACGAGACAAGTTACAGAACGAGACAAGTCACAGAACGAGACAAGTAACAGAACGAGACAAGTTACAGAACTAGACAAGTCACAGAACGAGACAAGTAACAGAACGAGACAGTCACAGAACGAGACAAGTCACAGAACGAAACAAGTAACAGAACGAGACAGTCACAGAACGAGACAAGTCACAGAACTAGACAAGTCTCAGAACGAGACAGTCACAGAACGAGACAAGTCACAGAACGAGACAATTCACAGAACGAGACAGTCACAGAACGAGACAAGTAACAGAACGAGACAAGTCACAGAACGAGACAGTCACAGAACGAGACAAGTCACAGAAAGAGCAAGTTACAGAACGAGACAGTCACAGAACGAGACAATTCACAGAACGAGACAGTCACAGAACGAGACAAGTAAAGAACGAGACAAGTCACAGAACGAGACATTCACAGAACGAGACAGTCACAGAACGAGACAAGTAACAGAACGAGACAGTCACAGAACGAGACAGTCACAGAACGAGACAAGTACAGAAACGAGACAGTCACAGAACGAGACAGTCACAGAACGAGACAGTAACAGAACGAGACAGTCACAGAACGAGACAGTCACAAAACGAGACAAGTAACAGAACGAGACAGTCACAAAACGAGACAGTCACAAAACGAGACAAGTAACAGAACGAGACAGTCACAGAACGAGACAGTCACAAAACGAGACAGTCACAGAACGAGACAGTCACAGAACGAGACAGTCACAGAACGAGACAGTCACAGAACGAGACAATTCACAGAACGAGACAGTCACAGAACGAGACAAGTAACAGAACGAGACAGTCACAGAACGAGACAGTCACAAAACGAGACAAGTAACAGAACGAGACAGTCACAGAACGAGACAGTCACAGAACGAGACAGTCACAGAACGAGACAAGTACAGAACGAGACAGTCACAAAACGAGACAAGTAACAGAACGAGACAGTCACAGAACGAGACAGTCACAAAACGAGACAATTCACAGAACGAGACAGTCACAGAACGAGACAGTCACAGAACGAGACAGTCACAGAACGAGACAGTCACAAAACGAGACAAGTAACAGAACGAGACAGTCACAGAACGAGACAGTCACAAAACGAGACAAGTCACAGAACGAGACAGTCACAGAACGAGACAGTCACAGAACGAGACAGTCACAGAACGAGACAGTCACAGAACGAGACAATTCACAGAACGAGACAGTCACAGAACGAGACAAGTAACAGAACGAGACAGTCACAGAACGAGACAGTCACAAAACGAGACAAGTAACAGAACGAGACAGTCACAGAACGAGACAGTCACAGAACGAGACAGTCACAGAACGAGACAAGTAACAGAACGAGACAGTCACAAAACGAGACAAGTAACAGAACGAGACAGTCACAGAACGAGACAGTCACAAAACGAGACAATTCACAGAACGAGACAGTCACAGAACGAGACAGTCACAGAACGAGACAGTCACAGAACGAGACAGTCACAAAACGAGACAAGTAACAGAACGAGACAGTCACAGAACGAGACAGTCACAGAACGAGACAGTCACAGAACGAGACAATTCACAGAACGAGACAAGTAACAGAACGAGACAGTCACAGAACGAGACAGTCACAGAACGAGGCAAGTCACAGAACAAGACAAGTCACAGAACAAGACAAGTCACAGAACATGCTGTACACGTCACAAGCTACCTCCAGAACTGACGCTGTTCATGATTGACTTCAGCGGTTTCCAAAATGTTTCAGGCAGGGCCCAGATTGTCATCAAGTCTAATCATCATCTAGTTGTGGAGGTGTCTCGGGTTTCAATAACTCTGAGCTGATAGGACCAGCAGATCGTTACTACCACACACACACATGCACATACACGCATACACACACAGACACACACACAGACACACACGTAGGTAATAGATCATTTCTTCCTCTCAGTATACAACATAAGTAAATAACACGTGACACATTTTTTTCTTCTTATCTTTTTCTTCTTCGGCCTTTATTCTTCGACTACTTCAATGCTCGGGAATGACATTGAACGAAGAAGGAAAGAAGAAAGAAAGAAGAAAGAAAAAGAAAGAAAGAAAGAAAGAAAGAAAGAAAGAAGAAAGAAAGAAAGTGGGAGGGAATGAAGGAAGGAATAATTGTTGAATATACACAAACGTTTAGCAACCTTCTGTAAATAGATACTCCTAATAAACAAGCGACTAACACAAAACACCAGATTTTGAAAGTAAAACCCCAAAAAATGGAGAAATTATTTCATAACTTTCTGCTGAAAAAGTAAAAGAAACAGAACTAGCAGAGAAAGATAGCAAGTACAGAGATTGTCTATAATGTACAGTTTGAGTAGATGATTACAGCCCAGCCTATGACGCTGGAGAATAAGGAAAGGCTGAGACCCTACGAGTTACATCATCGCGAGCTAGGCTATCATTAAGTATTACTCGACGTTCAAGCAATCTCTGTGAAACATTTACAAAGTTGTATAAGTTGTGGAAGTGCTTGATCATATTATACTTGCGATCAATTGTCAACGATGAAAGCTCAAACCTGAAATATCGGCTAAAACAGCATCAACTACAGCAGCACTTGCTAGGCTAGTACAGCAAAAACTACAACAGCACTTCCTAAGCTAGGACAGCATAAACTACAGCAGCACTTGCTAAGCTAGGACAGCAAAAACTTCAGCAGCACTTGCTAAGCTAGGACAGCAAAAACTTCAGCAGCACTTGCTAAGCTATGACAGCATAACTATAGAAGTTACGACGGTTTGTTTTCTGTACATGGCACTAGATGATTGTAATGATAATCTCAACACAAAATGATCAGAATCTCACATCCGATTCACATGAACCAGTGACGTCATATCATCATGGCGACAAGAGAGTCCTGTGAGGATTAACAAAAGCTTGTCACTTGTCCAACCACTGCGTCGATATAACAACTACAGTAATGCGCCTACAGCCAGTGAGTGATCAACTCTTGTTTTACATCATTATCATGTTGCGCATCTGGCCTTTTTCTTTATTCACTTTCCTCCTCATGTCTCTTTTCAGATGTGTCTCAGACCTGCCCTAATTCATGAGTTTTGTCTTGTCTGTTGTGTCTCAGACCTGCTCTAATTCATGAGTTTTGTCTTGTCTGTTGTGTCTAAGACCTGCCCTAATTCATGAGCTTGTCTTGACTGTTGTGTCTCAGACCTGCCCTAATTCATGAGCTTGTCTTGTCTGTTGTGTCTCAGACCTACCCTAATTCATGAGCTTGTCTTGTCTGTTGTGTCTCAGACCTGCCCTAATTCATGAGTTTTGTCTTGTCTGTTGTGTATCAGACCTACCCTAATTCATGAGCTTTGTCTTGTCTGTTGTGTCTCAGACCTACCCTAATTCATGAGCTTTGTCTTGTCTGTTGTGTCTCAGACCTACCCTAATTCATGAGCTTTGTCTTGTCTGTTGTGTCTCAGACCTACCCTAATTCATGAGCTTTGTCTGTCTGTTGTGTCTCAGACCTACCCTAATTCATGAACTTGTCTTGTCTGTTGTGTCTCAGACCTGCCCTAATTCATGAACTTGTCTTGTCTGTTGTGTTTCAGACCTGCCCTAATTCATGAGCTTGTCCTTGTCTGTTGTGTCTCAGACCTACCCTAATTCATGAGCTTGTCTTGTCTGTTGTGTCTCAGACCTACCCTAATTCCATGAGCTTGTCTTGTCTGTTGTGTCTCAGACCTACCCTAAATCATGAACTTGTCTTGTCTGTTGTGTCTCAGACCTGCCCTAATCATGAGCTTGTCTTGTCTATTGTGTCTCAGACCTGCCCTAATTCATGAGCGTGTCTTGTCTGTTGTGTCTCAGACCTGCCCTAATTCATGAGCTTGTCTTGCCTGTTGTGTCTCAGACCTACCCTAAATCATGAACTTGTCTTGTCTGTTGTGTCTCAGACCTGCCTAATTCATGAGCTTGTCTTGTCTATTGTGTCTCAGACCTGCCCTAATTCATGAGCTTGTCTTGCTGTTGTGTCTCAAATTGGCCCTGGTGTATGAGTTTTGTCTTGATCGGCGATTAGTAAAAGAAATTCTATCCTTGTGCATCTTTAGACTGCCAACCTCCAGCACACCTGGGACAGACCTGTCAGCTCTTCACAGACCATGAGTCACAGACATTACCTGGGACAGGCAGTCTGTACACATCTCCCAACATCACCTGCGACAGACAGTCTGTACACATCTCCCACATTACCTGGGACAGACAGTCTGTACACATCTCCTGACATCACTTGGGACAGACAGTCTTTACACATCTCCCGACATCACCTGGGACATACAGTCTGTACACATCTCCTGACATCACCGGGACAGACAGTCTGTACACATCTCCTGACATCACCTGAGACAGTCTGTACACATCTCCTGACATCACCTGAGACAGTCTGTACACATCTCCTGACATCACCTGAGACAGACAGTCTGTACACATCTCCTGAAATCACCTGGGACAGACAGTCTGTACACATCTCCCGACATCACCTGGGACAGACAGTCTGTACACATCTCCTGACATCACCCGAGACAGACAGCCTGTACAACTCTCCTGACATCACCTGGGACAGACAGACTTTACACATCTGACATCACCTGGGACAGACAGTCTGTACACATCTCCTGACATCACCTGGGACAGACAGTCTGTACACATTGCCCAGATGTGCAGCTTCTATGTCAGGCACTCCTGTCGAGTGACGTGTGTAGACAAAGTGTCAGCCGTAGCACAGCATCATTTATGTTTGTGGCTATCAAAATAGACAAACTTTCGTTACTGGAGGTCTCAGGGCCGACATCCAATGTTGTGTGAGAGACTCGTGTGTGAGAGGTCTCAGGGCCGACATCCAATGTTGTGTGAGAGACTCGTGTGTGAGAGGTCTCAGGGCCGACATCCAATGTTGTGTGAGAGACACGTGTGTGAGAGGTCTCAGGGCCGACATCCAATGTTGTGTGAGAGACACGTGTGAGAGGTCTCAGGGCCAACATCCAATGTTGTGTGAGAGACACGTGTGTGAGAGGTCTCAGGGCCGACATCCAATGTTGTGTGAGAGACACGTGTGTGAGAGGTCTCAGGGCCGACATCCAATGTTGTGTGAGAGACACGTGTGTGAGAGGTCTCAGGGCCGACATCCAATGTTGAGTGAGAGACACGTGTGTGAGAGGTCTCAGGGCCGACATCCAATGTTGTGTGAGAGACTCGTGTGTGAGAGGTCTCAGGGCCGACATCCAATGTTGTGTGAGAGACACGTGTGTGAGAGGTCTCAGGGCCAACATCCAATGTTGTGTGAGAGACACGTGTGTGAGAGGTCTCAAGTCCGACATCCAATGTTGTGTGAGAGACTCGTGTTTGAGAGGTCTCAGGTCCGACATCCAATGTTGTGTTAGAGGTCTCAGGGCTTACATCCAATGTTGTGTTAGAGGTCTCAGGGCTCACATCCAATGTTGTGTTAAAGGTCTCAGGCTCACATCCAATGTTGTGTGAGAGAGGTGTCAGGCCGACATCCATGTTGTGTTAGAGGTCTTAGAGCTCACATCCAATGTTGTGTTAGAGACTCGTGTGTGAGAGACTCGTGTGTGAGAGACTCGTGTGTGAGGTGTCAGGGCCGACATCCAATGTTGTGTGAGAGACACGTGTGTTAGAGACTCGTGTGTGAGAGGTCTCAGGTCCGACATCCAATGTTGTGTGAGAGACACGTGTGTGAGAAATCTCAGGTCCGACATCCAATGTTGTGTGAGAGACACGTGTGTGAGAGGTCTCAGGTCCGACATCCAATGTTGTGTGAGAGACACGTGTGTGAGAGATCTCAGGGCCGACATCCAATGTTGTGTTTAGAGTCTCAGGGCCGACATCCAATGTTGTGTGAGAGACACGTGTGTGAGAGACTCGTGTGTGAGAGGTTTCAAGACCGACATCCAATGTTGTGTGAGAGACACGTGTGTTAGAGATCTCAAAGCCGACATCCAATGTTGTGTGAGAGACAAGTGTGTGAGAGGTCTCAGGGCCGACATCCAATGTTGTGTTAGAGGTCTCAGGGCCGACATTCAATGTTGTGTGAGAGACACGTGTGTGAGAGACTCGTGTGTGAGAGGTTTCAAGACCGACATCCAATGTTGTGTGAGAGACACGTGTGTTAGAGATCTCCAAAGCCGACATCCAATGTGTGTGAGAGACAAGTGTGTGAGAGGTCTCAGGGCCGACATCCAATGTTGTGTGAGAGACACGTGTGTGAGAGACTCGTGTGTGAGAGGTCTCAGGGCCGACATCCAATGTTGTGTGAGAGACTCGTGTGTGAGAGACTCGTGTGTGAGAGGTCTCAGGGCCGACATCCAATGTTGTGTGAGAGACTCGTGTGTGAGAGACTCGTGTGTGATGAGGTCTCAGGGCCACATCCAATGTTGTGTGAGAGACTCGTGTGTGAGAGGTCTCAGGGCCAACATCCAATGTTGTGTGAGAGAGTCGTGTTTGAGAGTTCAGGCCCACATCCAATGTTGTGTGAGAGAGTCGTGTTTGAGAGGTCTCAGGGCCCACATCCAATGTTATGTGAGAGAGTCCTGTTTGAGAGGTCTCAGGGCCCACATCCAATGTTGTGTGAGAGAGTCGTGTTTGAGAGGTCTCAGGCCCACATCCAATGTTGTGTGAGAGACTCGTGCGTGAGAGATCTCAGGGCCCACATCCAATGTTGTGTGAGAGACTTTGTGTGAGAGTCTCAGGGCCCACATCCAATGTTGTGTGAGAGACTTTGTGTTAGAGGTCTCAGGGCTCACATCCAATGTTGTGTTAGAGGTCTCAGGGCTCACATCCAATGTTGTGTTAGAGGTCTCAGGGCTCACATCCAATGTTGTGTGAGAGAGGTGTCAGGGCCGACATCCAATGTTGTGTGAGAGAGGTCTCAGGGCCGACATCCAATGTTGTGTGAGAGAGGTGTCAGGGCCGACGTCCATGTTGTGTGAGAGACTAATGTGTGTGACAGGTCTCAGGGCCGACTCCCAATGTTGTGTGAGAGACTCGTGTGAGAGGTCTCATGGCCCACATCCAATGTTGTGTGAGAGGTCTCAGGGCCCACATCCATGTTGTGTGAGAGGTCTCAGGGCCGACACCCAATGTTGTGTGAGAGACTCGTGTGTAACAAGGGCTCAGGGTCGGCATCCATTGTTGTGTGAGAGGTCTCAGGGTCGACATCCAATGTTGTGTGTGAGGCTCTCAGGGTCGGCATCCAATGTTGTGTGAGAGGGCTCAGGGTCGGCACCCAATGTTCTGTGAGAGGTCTCAGGGTCGACATCCAATGTTGTGTGAGAGACACGTGTGTGACAAGGTCTCAGGGTCGGCATCCAATGTTGTGTAAGAGGGCTCAGGGTCGGCATCCAATGTTTGTGTGAGAGGGCTCATGGTCGACATCCAATGTTGTGTGAGAGGGCTCAGGGTCGGCATCCAATGTTGTGTAAGAGGCTCAGGGTCGGCATCCAATGTTGTGTAAGAGGGCTCAGGGTCGGCATCCAATGTTGTGTAAGAGGGCTCATGGTCGACATCCAATGTTGTGTGAGAGGGCTCAGGGTCGGCATCCAATGTTGTGTAAGAGGGCTCAGGGTCGGCATCCAATGTTCTGTGAGAGGTCTCAGGGTCGGCATCCAATGTTGTGTGAAAGGTCTCATGGTCGACATCCAATGTTTTGTGAGAGGTCTCAGGTCGACATCCAATGTTGTGTGAAAGGTCTCAGGGTCGGCATCCAATGTTGTGTGAGAGGTCTCAGGGTCGACATCCAATGTTGTGTGAAAGGTCTCAGGTCGGCATCCAATGTTGTGTGAGAGGGCTCAGGGTCGACATCCAATGTTGTGTAAGAGGGCTCAGGGTCGGCATCCAATGTTGTGTAAGAGGGCTCATGGTCGACATCCAATGTTGTGTGAGAGGGCTCAGGGTCGGCATCCAATGTTCTGTGAGAGGTCTCAGGGTCGGCATCCAATGTTGTGTGAAAGGTCTCATGGTCGACATCCAATGTTTTGTGAGAGGTCTCAGGGTCGACATCCAATGTTGTGTGAAAGGTCTCAGGGTCGGCATCCAATGTTGTGTGAGAGGTCTCAGGGTCGGCATCCAATGTTGTGTGAGTGGTCTCAGGTCGACATCCAATGTTGTGTGAAAGGTCTCAGGGTCGGCATCCAATGTTGTGTGAAAGGTCTCAGGGTCGGCATCCAATGTTGTGTGAAAGGTCTCAGGGTCGGCATCCAATGTTGTGTGAGTGGTCTCAGGGTCGGCATCCAATGTTGTGTGAGTGGTCTCAGGTCGGCATCCAATGTTGTGTGAAAGGTCTCATGGTCGACATCCAATGTTTTGTGAGAGGTCTCATGGTCGACATCCAATGTTGTGTGAAAGGTCTCAGGGTCGGCATCCAATGTTGTTTAAAGGTCTCATGGTCGACATCCAATGTTTTTGTGAGAGGTCTCAGGGTCGACATCCAATGTTGTGTGAGTGGTCTCAGGGTCGACATCCAATTTTTGTGAAGGTCTCAGGTCGACTTCCAATGTTGTGTGATTGGTCTCAGGGTCGACATCACAATGTTTTGGAGAGGTCTCAGGTCGACATCCAATGTTGTGTGAGTGGTCTCAGGGTCGACATCCAATGTTGTTTGAAGGTCTCATGGGTCGACATCCAATGTTTTGTGAGAGGTCTCAGGGTCGACATCCAATGTTTTGTGAGAGGTCTCAGGTCGACATCCAATGTTGTGTGAAGGTCTCATGGTCGACATCCAATGTTTTGTGAGAGGTCTCAGGGTCGGCATCCAATGTTGTGTGAAAGGTCTCATGGTCGACATCCAATGTTTTGTGAGAGGTCTCAGGTCGACATCCAGTGTTGTGTGAAAGGTCTCAGGGTCGGCATCCAATGTTGTGTGAAGGTCTCAGGTCGGCATCCATGTTGTGTGAAAGGTCTCAGGGTCGGCATCCAATGTTGTGTGAAAGGTCTCAGGGTCGGCATCCAATGTTGTGTGAAAGGTCTCAGGTCGCATCCAATGTTGTGTGAAAGGTCTCATGGTCGGCATCCAATGTTGTGTGATAGAACTCGTGTGTGAGAGACTCGTGTTTGAGAGACTCATGTGTGAGAGACTCGTGTGTGAGAACTCGTGTGGAGAGACTCGTGTGTGATAACTTGTGTGTGATCAAATTGTGTGTGATAAACTCGTGTGTGAGAGACTCGTGTGTGATAAACTCGTGTGTGAGAGACTCATGTGTGAGAGACTCGTGTGTGAGAGACTCGTGTGTGAGAGCTCGTGTGTAAGAGCGGAGGAAGAAGAAGAATTAATGAGAAGAAAAAACAAAGAAGAGAACAAGACGGCGAATCAAAAGAGGAATGGGATATGAGCGGTCGCATCTTTAACGGTGGCGTTGCTACTTTGCGCGCATGTGGGTATGCCTTGTAAGTTGTGAGGTCTTGGGGCGCTCCAAGCCCAGAGTTGACTCCTGATTCTATGATTATTTTCAAACATTTATTCATACCGTATAGTGTTGTGTAGGCAGTCTTGTCTTAGAGCGTCCAGAGATATAGAGAACGTTATAGTTATGCATGCACAGTTTGTTTCTGACTGGATCCCCTGTTCTCTTTCCGGTAACATCAGTCACGTGGTCCCATGAGTTGACTGGGTAGAAATGGTGATGGCTCTCTTTTATATGAGACAAATCTGACTCTTTGTGAATTAAGATTCTGTTCTTTATGTCTTGGCAAATCACACGGGGTCCAGTTAGCAAATACTAGTGTCATGTTTTCTTACTTTGATTAGATGTTATTATATATGTCGTTACTTTCATTAGATGTTATATATGTCGTTACTTTCATTAGATGTTATATATGTCGTTACTTTCATTAGATGTTATATATGTCTTTACTTTCATTAGATGTTATATATGTCTTTACTTTCATTAGATGTTATTATATATGTCTTTACTTTCATTTATGTTATATATGTCTTTACTTTCATTAGATGTTATATATGTCTTTTACTTTCTTAGATGTTATATATGTCTTTACTTTCATTGATGTTATATATGTCTTTACTTTCATTAGATGTTATATATGTCTTACTTTCATTAGATGTTATATATGTTTTTACTTTCATTAATGTTATATATGTCTTTACTTTCATTAGATGTTATATATTCTTTACTTTCATTAGATGTTATATATGTCTTTACTTTCATTCGATGTTATATATGTCGTTACTACGAGAATAGAACTCAGTTCACTTGTTTGTAAATGTGAGATTCACCTAGTGGGCCACATTGAGAAAGATGCGATATGGTTATGTACATGAGGTCTATGAAACAATGAAACGAGCTGGTCTGTAAAAGTAGTCCACTAAATTAGCTTGTAATGCGAAGAGAGGTCTGACTCCCTCATTGACTTTAGTCTTACTTTCTTGGCAACAAGTAACATGCCCATTATGTGAGCTTGTCAAGCTCTTCAGCTCTTGTTCTCTCCTACATATCCAGTACAGTAGATCCACGCAAATCTGTCAAGACTTCATGATCCATGTCTTGGATCCAATGCCGTGTGGAACATTCATTCCCAGGCATTGATTGAGATACGTTTCACGTGATAACTGCCTTAATGAGATATCATGGACAGGCGGTCCCATGGATGTGCTAACTGCCTCAATCTATGTTCTTGCACTCAATTTGCTCTCATTTCAGCTTTCAGCGGCTCAGTCGTCATTGATTTGGTTTTTTCTTGCACTTTAGTTCACTAATTTTTTGTCAGTGGTCTTATTTTGTTTGTGCAAGAATTGCCGCCAGTCTTGACAGACAATGAGGTTAGTTCCAGTGATGCTGGTGAGGGTAGTGCTGCTGGCCTGCAGTAGACAAGGGTAGGGTTCCATCCCGATAGTGGATTTAGCCAGTCGCAGATCTTTTGATTGTTGAAGGCAGTGTCGGTAATTCTGACATGGGGCAACTACTTAACGCTAAAGTCAATAGGAGTGTCGCAATTCTTGACATGGGCAACTACTTAACGCTAAAGTCAATAAGGGAGTGTCGGCAATGTCTTGACATGGGGCAACTACTTAACGCTAAAGTCAATAAGGGAGTGTCGGCAATTCTTGACATGGGGCAACTACTTGATGCTAAAGTCAATAAGGGAGTGTCGGTAAATCTTGACATGGGGCTACTACTTGATGCTAAAGTCAATAAGGGAGTGTCGGTAATTCTTGACATGGGGCAACTACTTAACGCTAAGTCAATAAGGGAGTGTCGGTAAATTCTTGACATGGGCAACTACTTAACGCTAAAGTCAATAAGGGAGTGTCGGCAATTCTTGACATGGGGCAACTACTTAACGCTAAAGTCAATAAGGGAGTGTCGGCAATTCTTGACATGGGGCAACTACTTAACGCTAAAGTCAATAAGGGAGTGTCGGCAATTCTTGACATGGGGCAACTACTTAACGCTAAAGTCAATAAGGGAGTGTCGGCAATTCTTGACATGGGGCAACTACTTAACGCTAAAGTCAATAAGGGAGTGTCGGCAATTCTTGACATGGGGCAACTACTTGATGCTAAAGTCAATAAGGGAGTGTCGGTAAATCTTGACATGGGGCTACTACTTGATGCTAAAGTCAATAAGGGAGTGTCGGTAATTCTTCACATGGGGCAACTACTTCACGCTAAAGTCAATAAGGGAGTGTCGGTAATTCTTGAACATGGGGCAACTACTTGACGCTAAAGTCAATAAGGGAGTGTCGTAATTCTTGACATGGGGCAACTACTTGACGCTAAAGTCAATAAGGGAGTGTCGGCAATTCTTAACATGGGGCAACTACTTGATGCTAAAGTCAATAAGGGAGTATTGCAATTCTTGACATGGGGCAACTACTTGATGCTGAGATCAATAAGGGAGTGGCGGTAATTCTTGACATGGGGCAACTACTTGATGCTGAGATCAATAAGGGAGTGGCGGTAATTCTTGACATGGGGCAACTACTTGATGCTGAGATCAATAAGGGAGTGTCGGTAATTCTTGACATGGGGCTACTACTAATGCTGAGATCAAAAGGGAGTGGCGGTAATTCTTGACATGGGGCAACTACTTGATGCTGAGATCAATAAGGGAGTGTCGGTAATTCTTGACATGGGACAAACTACTTGATGCTGAGATCAATAAGGGAGTGGCGGTAATTCTTGACATGGGACAACTACTTGATGGTGAGATCAATAAGAAAGTGTCGGTAATTCTTGACAATGGGCAACTACTTGACGCTGAAGTCATTAAGGGAGTGTTGGTAATTCTTGACATGGGACAACTACTTGATGCTGAGATCAATAAGGAAGTGGCGGTAATTCTTGACATGGACAACTACTTGACGCTGAGATCAATAAGGAAGTGGCGGTAATTCTTGACATGGGACAACTACTTGATGCTGAGATCAATAAGGAAGTGGCGGTAATTCTTGACATGGGACAACTACTTGATGCTGAGATCAATAAGGAAGTGGCGGTAATTCTTGACATGGGCAACTACTTGATACTGAGATCAATAAGGAAGTGGCGGTAATTCTTGACATGGGGCTACTACTTGATGCTGAGATCAATAAGGGAGTGTCGGTAATTCTTGACATGGGTCAACTACTTGATGCTGAGATCAATAAGGGAGTGTTGGTAATTCTTGACATGGGACAACTACTTGATGCTGAGATCAATAAGGAAGTGGCGGTAATTCTTGACATGGGGCTACTACTTGATGCTGAGATCAATAAGGGAGTGGCGGTAATTCTTGACATGGGACAACTACTTGATGCTGAGATCAATAAGGAAGTGGCGGTAATTCTTGACATGGGGGCTACTACTTGATGCTGAGATCAATAAGGGAGTGGCGGTAATTCTTGACATGGGGCAACTACTTGATGCTGAGATCAATAAGGAAGTGGCGGTAATTCTTGACATGGGGCTACTACTTGATGCTGAGATCAATAAGGGAGTGGCGGTAATTCTTGACATGGGGCAACTACTTGATGCTGAGATCAGTAAGGGAGTGTCGGTAATTCTTGACATGGGCTACTACTTGATGCTGAGATCAATAAGGGAGTGTCGGTAATTTTGACATGGGGCAACTACTTGATGCTGAGATCAATAAGGAGTGGCGGTAATTTTTGACATGGGGCAACTACTTGATGCTGAGATCAATAAGGGAGTGCCGGTAATTCTTGACATGGGGCAACTACTTGATGCTGAGATCAATAAGGAAGTGGCGGTAATTTTTGACATGGGGCTACTACTTGATGCTGAAGTCAATAAGGGAGTGTTGTAATTCTTGACATGGGGCAACTACTTGATGCTGAAGTCAATAAGGGAGTGTTGGTAATTCTTGACATGAGGCTACTACTTGATGCTGAAGTCATTAAGGGAGTGTCGGTAATTCTTGACATAGGGCAACTACTTGATGCTGAATCATTAAGGGAGTGTCTGTAATTTTGACATTGGGCAACTACTTGATGCTGAAGTCAATAAGGGAGTGTCGGTAATTCTTGACATTGGGCAGCTACTTGGTGCTGAAGTCAGTAAGGGAGTGGTGGCAATTCTTGACATGGGGCTACTACTTGATGCTGAAGTCAATAAGGGAGTGTTGTAATTCTTGACATTGGGCAACTACTTGATGCTGAAGTCAATAAGGTAGTGTTGTAATTCTTGACATTGGGCAACTACTTGCTTCCTGAAGTCAATAAGGTAGTGTTGTAATTCTTGACATTTGGCAACTACTTGATGCTGAAGTCATTAAGGTAGTGTTGTAATTCTTGACATTGGGCAACTACTTGCTTCCTGAAGTCAATAAGGTAGTGTTGTAATTCTTGACATTGGGCAACTACTTGATGCTGAAGTCAATAAGGTAGTGTTGTAATTCTTGACATTGGGCAACTACTTGCTTCCTGAAGTCAATAAGGTAGTGTTGTCATTCTTGACATTGGGCAACTACTTGCTTCCTGAAGTCAATAAGGTAGTGTTGTAATTCTTGACATTGGGCAACTACTTGATGCTGAAGTCAATAAGGTAGTGTTGTAATTCCTGACATTGGACAACTACTTGATGCTGAAGTCAGTAAGGGAGTGTGTAATTCTTGACATTGGGCAACTACTTGATGCTGAAGTCAATAAGGGAGTATTGTAATTCTTGACATGGGGCTACTACTTGATGCTGAAGTCAATAAGGGAGTGGCGGTAATTCTTGACATGCAGCAACTACTTGATGCTGAAGTCAATAAGGGAGTATTGTAATTCTTGACATGCAGCAACTACTTGATGCTGAAGTCAATAAGGCAGTGTTGGTAATTCCTGATATGGGGCAACTACTTGATGCTGAAGTCAATAAGGAAGTATCGGTAATTCTTGACATGCAGCAACTACTTGATGCTGAAGTCAATAATGGAGTGTCGGTAATTCTTGACATGGGGCAACTACTTGATGCTGAAGTCAATAATGGAGTGTCGGTAATTCTTGACATGGGATAACTACTGGGTGCTGAAGTCAATAAAGTAGTGTTGTAATTCCTGACATTGGGCAACTACTTGATGCTGAAGTCAGTAAGGGAGTGTTGTAATTCTTGACATTGGGCAACTACTTGATGCTGAAGTCAGTAAGGGAGTGTTGTAATTCTTGACATTGGGCAACTACTTGATGCTGAAGTCAATAAGGGAGTATTGCAATTCTTGACATTGGGCAACTGCTTGATGCTGAAGTCAATAAGGGAGTATTATAATTCTTGACATTGGGCAACTACTTGATGCTGAAGTCAATAAGGGAGTATTGTAATTCTTGACATTGGGCAACTACTTGATGCTGAAGTCAATAAGGGAGTATTGTAATTCTTGACATTGGGCAACTACTTGATGCTGAAGTCAATAAGGGAGTATTGTAATTCTTGACATTGGGCAACTACTTGATGCTGAAGTCAATAAGGGAGTATTGTAATTCTTGACGGGGCTACTACTTGATGCTGAAGTCAATAAGCGAGTGGCGGTAATTCTTGACATGCAGCAACTACTTGATGCTGAAGTCAATAAGGGAGTGGCGGTATTTCTTGACATGCAGCAACTACTTGATGCTGAAGTCAATAAGGGAGTGTTGGTAATTCTTGACATGGGGCAACTACTTGATGCTGAAGTCAATAAGGAAGTATCGGTAATTCTTGACATGCAGCAACTACTTGATGCTGAAGTCAATAATGGAGTGTCGGTAATTCTTGACATGGGATAACTACTGGGTGCTGAAGTCAATAATGTAGTGTCGCTAATTCTTGACATGGGGCAACTACTTGGTGCTGAAGTCAATAATGGAGTGTCGGTAATTCTTGACATGGGGCAACTACTTTGTGCTGAAGTCAATAATGGAGTGTCGGTAATTCTTGACATGGGGCAACTACTTGGTGCTGAAGTCAATAATGGAGTGTCGGTAATTCTTGACATGGGGCAACTACATGTTTTTGATCGTCTCCCCATGATGTTGGACATTAGTATCCGTTCATATTAACCTCTTTCAGAACGCCCATGATCTGTTTAACTGTCTATGGTATTCTCAATATTCTTCTCAAAAAACACATTTCTATGGACTCCAACGACTTGTGTGTGTGATTTGTTTGAGTGCCAGGTTTCACATCCACACACCATGGTCGGCTCCTGACAGCGACAAAAGAGTTTATTTCAAATAATTTGGTGACAAATTGTCTCACTTCTGTTGTACATCTACCATCTGAAATATTCTACATCTCACTTCTGTTGTACATCTACCATCTGAAATATTCTACATCTCACTTCTGTTGTACATCTACCATCTGAAATATTCTACATCTCACTTCTGTTGTACATCTACCATCTGAAATATTCTACATCTCACTTCTGTTGTACATCTACCATCTGAAATATTCTACATCTCACTTCTGTTGTACATCTACCATCTGAAATATTCTACATCTCACTTCTGTTGTACATCTACCATCTGAAATATTCTACATCTCACTTCTCTTGTACATCTACCACCTGAAATATTATACATCTCACTTCTATTGTACATCTACCATCTGAAATATTCTACATCTCACTTCTGTTGCACATATACCATCTAAAATATTCTACATCTCACTTCTAAGGTACATCTACCATCTGAAATATTCTACATCTCACTTCTGTTGTACATCTACCATCTGAACTATTCTACACCTCACTTCTGTTGTACATCTACCATCTGAAATATTCTACACCTCACTTCTGTTGTACATCTACCATCTGAAATATTCTACATCTCACTTCTGTTGCACATATACCATTTGAAATATTCTACATCTCACTTCTGTTGTACATCTACCATCTGAACTATTCTACACCTCACCTCTGTTGTACACCTCTAGTTGTAGAGGAACAAGAACATTAGTAGTGACATTAGAGGAACAAGAACATTAGTAGTGACATTAGAGGAACAAGAACATTAGTAGTGACATTAGAGGAAGAAGAACATAATAGTGACATTAGAGGAGCAAGAACATTAGTAGTGAATTAGAGGAAAAAGAACATTAATAGTGACATTAGAGGAGCAAGAACATTAGTAGTGTAATTAGAGGAAGAAGAACATTAATAGTGACATTAGAGGAGCAAGAACATTAGTAGTGTAATTAGAGGAAAAAGAACATTAATAGTGACATTAGAGGAGCAAGAACATTAGTAGTGTAATTAGAGGAAGAAGAACATTAATAGTGACATTAGAGGAGCAAGAACATTAGTAGTGTAATTAGAGGAAGAAGAACATTAATAGTGACATTAGAGGAGCAAGAACATTAGTAGTGTAATTAGAGGAAGAAGAACATTATAGTGACATTAGAGGAGCAAGAACATTAGTAGTGTAATTAGAGGAAAAAGAACATTAATAGTGACATTAGAGGACAAGAACATTAGTAGTGTAATTAGAGGAAGAAGAACATTAGTAGTGACATTAGAGGACCAAGAACATTAGTAGTGACATTAGAGGAAAAAGAACATAATAGTGACATTAGAGGAACAAGAACATTAAGTAGTGACATTAGAGGAGAAGAACATTAGTAGTGACATTAGAGGACCAAGAACATTAGTAGTGACATTAGAGGAACAAGAACATAAGTAGTGACATTAGAGGAAGAAGAACATAAGTAGTGACATTAGAGGACCAAGAACATTAGTAGTGACATTAGAGGACCAAGAACATTAGTAGTGACATTAGAGGAACAAGAACATAAGTAGTGACATTAGAGGAAGAAGAACATAAGTAGTGACATTAGAGGAAGAACATTAGTAGTGACATTAGAGGACCAAGAACATTAGTAGTGACATTAGAGGACCAAGAACATTATAGTGACATTAGAGGACCAAGAACATTAGTAGTGACATTAGAGGAAGAAGAACATAAGTAGTGACATTAGAGGAAAGAACATTAGTAGTGACATTAGAGGAACAAGAACATTAATAGTGTAATTAGAGGACCAAGAACATTAATAGTGACATTAGAGGAACAAGAACATTAGTAGTGACATTAGAGGAAAAAGAACATTAATAGTGACATTAGAGGACCAAGAACATTAATAGTGACATTAGAGGAACAAGAACATTAGTAGTGACATTAGAGGAAAAAGAACATTAATAGTGACATTAGAGGAACAAGAACATTAGTAGTGTAATTAGAGGAACAAGAACATTAGTAGTGACATTAGAGGAAGAAGAACATTAGTAGTGACATTAGAGGAACAAGAACATTAGTAGTGACATTAGAGGAACAAGAACATTAGTAGTGACATTTGAGGAACAAGAACATTAGTAGTGACATTAGAGGAAGAAGAACATTAGTAGTGACATTAGAGGACCAAGAACATTAGTAGTGACATTAGAGGAACAAGAACATTAGTAGTGACATTAGAGTAACAAGAACATTAGTAGTGACATTAGAGGACCAAGAACATTAGTAGTGACATTAGAGGACCAAGAACATTAGTAGTGACATTAGAGGAACAAGAACATTAGTAGTGACATTAGAGGAACAAGAACATTAGTAGTGACATTAGAGGAACAAGAACATTAGTAGTGACATTAGAGGAAGAAGAACATTAGTAGTGACATTAGAGGAAGAAGAACATTAGTAGTGACATTAGAGGACCAAGAACATTAGTAGTGACATTAGAGGAACAAGAACATTAGTAGTGACATTAGAGTAACAAGAACATTAGTAGTGACATTAGAGGACCAAGAACATTAGTAGTGACATTAGAGGACCAAGAACATTAGTAGTGACATTAGAGGAACAAGAACATTAGTAGTGACATTAGAGGAACAAGAACATTAGTAGTAACATTAGAGGAACAAGAACATTAGTAGTGACATTAGAGTAACAAGAACATTAGTAGTGACATTAGAGGAACAAGAACATTAGTAGTGACATTATAGTAACAAGAACATTAGTAGTGACATTAGAGGAAGAAGAACATTAGTAGTGACATTAGAGGAAGAAGAACATTAGTAACGACTTTAGAGGAACAAGAACATTAGTAGTGACATTAGAGGACCAAGAACATTAGTAGTTGCATTAGAGGAACAAGAACATTAGTAGTGACATTAGAGGACCAAGAACATTAGTAGTGACATTAGAGGAACAAGAACATCAGTAGTGACATTAGAGGAACAAGAACATAAGTAGTGACATTAGAGGAACAAGAACATAAGTAGTGACATTAGAGGAACAAGAACATAAGTAGTGACATTAGAGGAACAAGAACATCAGTAGTGACATTAGAGGAACAAGAACATCAGTAGTGACATTAGGGGAACAAGAACATTAGTAGTGACATTAGAGGAACAAGAACATTAGTAATGACATTATATGAACAAGAACATTAGTAGTGACATTATATGAACAAGAACATTAGTAGTGACATTAGAGGTACAAGAACATTAGTAATGACATTAGAGGTACAAGAACATTAGTAATGACATTAGAGGAACAAGAACATTAGTAATGACATTAGAGGTATAAGAACATTAGTAATGACATTAGAGGAACAAGAACATTAGTAATGACATTAGACAAACAAGAACATTAATAGTGACATTAGAGGAACAAGAACATTAATAGTGACATTAGAGGAACAAGAACATTAATAATGACATTAGAGGAACAAGAACATTAATAGTGACATAGAGGAACAAGAACATTAATAGTGACATTAGAGGAAAAAGAACATTAATAGTGACATTAGAGGAACAAGAACATTAATAGTGACATTAGAGGAACAAGAACATTAATAGTGACATTAGAGGAACAAGAACATTAGTAGTGACATTTGAGGAACAAGAACATTAGTAGTGACATTTGATGAACAAGAACATTAATAGTGGCATTAGAGGAACAAGAACATTAATAGTGGCATTAGAGGAACAAGAACATTAGTAGTGACATTAGAGGAAGAAGAACATTAGTAGTGACATTTGATGAACAAGAACATTAGTAGTGACATTTGATGAACAAGAACATTAATAGTGGCATTAGAGGAACAAGAACATTAGTAGTGACATTAGAGGAAGAAGAACATTAGTAGTGACATTAGAGGAACAAGAACATTAGTAGTGACATTAGAGGAAGAAGAACATTAGTAGTGACATTAGAGGAACAAGAACATTAGTAGTGACATTAGAGGAAGAAGAACATTAGTAGTGACATTAGAGGAAAAAGAACATTAATAGTGACATTAGAGGAACAAGAACATTAGTAGTGACATTAGAGGAACAAGAACATTAATAGTGACATTAGAGGAACAAGAACAATAATAGTGACATTAGAGGAACAAGAACATTAATAGTGACATTAGAGGAACAAGAACATTAATAGTGACATTAGAGGCTTTCGTAAAGCACCACTGTGAACACCGCCACCAATGAGGCCGCCGCTTATACATGAAGACTTGCACACAGAAAGCTGTATATAAACGTTTGTTTAGTGACGGTGGCACGGTTAGGTTCACGTGTCCTTTTCTAGTCAGGTCAGCGAAAGTCCCATTCTGTGCCAGCGCCTAAACGTGTTTCTAAGGGTGTTAGAATAGCAATTCTATACTGAACACTGTGCGGTGACTGTACTGGGTTATGCGGTCTTCATTCCGCGGGACAGAGAAAATGGGATGGTCACGTTGACATAATGTGACGGTTCTACGTGACCATTTGGCTCCAGGAAGGCTGCATTGTCGTTCTTGATTTCTCTCGTTCTGCTGGAGCAGTTGGAGCTTGCTCGTCCAAAAGGTTCTCAGACCGCACCACAGCGCTGACTACGATGAGTCGTTGGACAGCCTACCTTAACGTGGTGTTCAGCGAGCTTCTCTTGGAGTCGATGAATGTCCTGGAGCTGAAAGTGAGGTCACGTCAGGAGTCAGTCCTGGAGTCGATGAATGTCCTGTAGCTGAAAGTGAGGTCACATCAGGAGTCAGTCCTGGAGTCGATGAATGTCCTGTAGCAGAAAGTGAGGTCACGTCAGGAGTCAGTCCTGGAGTCGATGAATGTCCTGTAGCTGAAAGTGAGGTCACGTCAGGAGTCAGTCCTGGAGTCGATGAATGTCCTGTAGCAGAAAGTGAGGTCACGTCAGGAGTCAGTCCTGGAGTCGATGAATGTCCTGTAGCTGAAAGTGAGGTCACATCAGGAGTCAGTCCTGGAGTCGATGAATGTCCTGTAGCTGAAAGTGAGGTCACGTCAGGAGTCAGTCCTGGAGTCGATGAATGTCCTGTAGCAGAAAGTGAGGTCACGTCAGGAGTCAGTCCTGGAGTGGATTAATGTCCTGGAGCTGAAAGTGAGGTCACGTCAGGAGTCAGTCCTGGAGTCGATGAATGTCCTGTAGCTGAAAGTGAGGTCACGTCAGGAGTCAGTCCTGGAGTCGATGAATGTCCTGTAGCAGAAAGTGAGGTCACGTCAGGAGTCAGTCCTGGAGTCGATGAATGTCCTGTAGCAGAAAATGAGGTCAAGTCAGGAGTCAGTCATGGAGTCGATGAATGTCCTGGAGCTGAAAGTGAGGTCACGTCAGGAGTCAGTCCTGGAGTCGATGAATGTCCTGGAGCTGAAAGTGAGGTCAAGTCAGGAGTCAGTCCTGGAGTCGATGAATGTCCTGTAGCAGAAAGTGAGGTCACGTCAGGAGTCAGTCCTGGAGTCGATGAATGTCCTGGAGCTGAAAGTGAGGTCAAGTCAGGAGTCAGTCATGGAGTCGATGAATGTCCTGGAGCAGAAAGTGAGGTCACGTCAGGAGTCAGTGGTTGTCATTGTCTGCCCCAGTGAACTGGTAAGGCCGGCTGGGAAGTGTCAACGGGGACTCTTTCATCGTGTCGGAGCGACACCACCACGCTGCCGATGCCTGGGAGGCAATGTGAGGTTTTGCTCATCTTGGAGTCACTGACCCTACCTTTGAAAAAGTTCATTCTTACGCAAGAAATGATTGTGACAAATGCATACATGTAGCCCGGGCAGCAGCATAAGTCCTATACGGTCAGATTTTAATGTGAATAATTATTTGATGTGCATCAACACAGTTTCTACGCTAGAATCCGAATCCGATGGGAGTAGGCACTCAATTACAGCTATTCTAATATAAAGGGTTAGTTGAAGCGAGAATAAATGGCCGTCAATAGATCAAGATCTCTCCTGAACGGCACGCGCGGAATGCCCAATAGCGACCGGACTACTTCGAGAGCTGACAGACCAGCAAGAAGTCACATGACCTGCTGTTTCGTTTGCTCTCTCTTGTTTCTATGGAAGGAACCATGTTTATTTGAGACAGCGATCTCGCCCGGCTATTGTTGACGTAACTATAGCAACAAAAATTGACCATACTCACTATTCAATTACGTCACTGAACACATGACTGGCGGTAACAAGTTCACCATTGTTTTCAATGCTCCCAGGGGAGGTAATTACTTGTGATGTTTTCACGGGAATATTCAACAGACTTTATTACGTCCCTTCCCGCAGCTGCTGCAAGCATTTTGAAACCGGTAAACAACACAAGTAAATGTTGCCCTCAACACACCCTCGACGAGCAATGTCATTCACGGCTATGGGAACAGAATGTTACAAGAGAAATGAGCAAGGATCTCATTGTTACAAGGAGAGACAGAATGTTACAAGAGAAATGAGCAAGGATCTCATTGTTACAAGGAGAGATATAAAGTTACAAGAGAAATGAGCAAGGATCTCATTGTTACAAGGAGAGATATAATGTTACAAGAGAAATGAGCAAGGATCTCATTGTTACAAAGAGAGACAGAATGTTACAAGAGAAATGTGCAAGGATCTCATTGTTACAAGGAGAGATAGAATGTTACAAGAGAAATGTGCAAGGCTCTCATTGTTACAAGGAGAGACAGAATGTTACAAGAGAAATGTGCAAGGATCTCATTGTTACAAGGAGAGACAGAATGTTACAAGAGAAAAGAGCAAGGCTCTCATTGTTACAAGGAGAGACAGAATGTTACAAGAGAAATGTGCAAGGATCTCATTGTTACAGGAGAGACAGAATGTTACAAGAGAAATGAGCAAGGCTCTCATTGTTACAAGGAGAGACAGAATGTTACAAGAGAAATGAGCAAGGCTCTCATTGTTACAAGGAGAGACAGAATGTTACAAGAGAAATGTGCAAGGCTCTCATTGTTACAAGGAGAGACAGAATGTTACAAGAGAATGAGCAAGGCTCTCATTGTTACAAGGAGAGACAGAATGTTACAAGAGAAATGAGCAAGGCTCTTATTGTTACAAGGAGAGATAGAAACTTACAAGAGAAATGAGCAAGGCTCTCATTGTTACAAGGAGAGACAGAAGCTTACAAGAGAAATGAGCAATGCTCTCATTGTTACAAGGAGAGACAGAATGTTACAAGAGAAATGAACAAGGCTCTCATTGTTACAAGGAGAGACAGAAACTCACAAGAGAAATGAGCAATGCTCTCAACGTTACAATGAGAGACAGAAACTTACAAGAGAAATGAGCAAGGCTCTCATCGTTACAATGAGAGATATAAAATTACAAGAGAAATGAGCAAGGCTCTCATTGTTACAAGGAGAGACAGAATGTTACAAGAGAAATGAGCAAGGCTCTCATTGTTACAAGGAGAGACAGAATGTTACAAGAGAAATGAGCAAGGCTCTCATCGTTACAAGGAGAGACAGAAACTTACAAGATAAATGAGCAAGCCTCTCAACATTACAAGGACAGACTGTAAGTTACAAGAGAAATGAGCAAGGATCTCAAGGTTACAATGAGAGATAGAAAGTTACAAGAGAAATGAGCAAGACTCTCATTGTTACAAGGAGAGACAGAATGTTACAAGAGAAATGAGCAAGGCTCTCATCGTTACAATGAGAGACAGAAACTTACAAAAGAAATGAGCAAGGCTCTCAACATTACAATGAGAGACAGAAAGTTACAAGAGAAATGAGCAAGGCTCTCAACGTTACAATGAGAGACATAAACTTACAAGAGAAATGAGCAAGGCTCTCAACGTTACAATGAGAGATAGAAAGTTACAAGATAAATGAGCAAGCCTCTCAACATTACAAAGACAGACTGTAAGTTACAAGAGAAATGAGCAAGTATCTCAAGGTTACAATGAGAGATAGAAAGTTACAAGAGAAATGAGCAAGACTCTCATTGTTACAAGGAGAGACAGAATGTTACAAGAGAAATGAGCAAGGCTCTCATCGTTACAAGGAGAGATAGAAACTTACAAGAGAAATGAGCAAGGCTCTCATCGTTACAAGGAGAGACAGAAACTTACAAGAGAAATGAGCAATGCTCTCAACGTTACAATGAGAGACAGAAACTTACAAGAGAAATGAGCAAGGCTCTCAAAATTACAAGAGAAATGGCAAGGCTTTCAACGTTACAATGAGAGATAGAAAGTTACAAGAGAAATGAGCAAGGCTATCTTTGTTACAAGGAGAGACAGAATGTTACAAGAGAAATGAGCAAGGCTCTCATTGTTACAAGGAGAGACAGAATGTTACAAGAGAAATGGCAAGGCTTTCAACGTTACAATGAGAGATAGAAAGCTACAAGAAAAATAATCAAGGCTCTAATTGTTACAATGAGAGATAGAAAGTTACAAGAGAAATGAGCAAGGCTATCTTTGTTACAAGGAGAGACAGAATGTTACAAGAGAAATGAGCAAGGCTCTCATTGTTACAAGGAGAGACAGAATGTTACAAGAGAAATGAGCAAGGCTCTCATCGTTACAAGGAGAGACAGAAACTTACAAGAGAAATGAGCAAGGCTCTCATCGTTACAAGGAGAGACAGAAACTTACAAGAGAAATGAGCAAGGCTCTCATCGTTACAATGAGAGACAGAAACTTACAAGAGAAATGAGCAATGCTCTCAACGTTACAATGAGAGACAGAAACTTACAAGAGAAATGAGCAAGGCTCTCAAATTTACAAGGACAGACAGAAAGTTACAAGAGAAATGGCAAGGCTCTTAACGTTACAATGAGAGATAGAAAGTTGCAAGAGAAATGAGCAAGGCTCTCAACGTTACAATGAGAGATAGAAAGTTACAAGAGAAATGAGCAAGGCTCTCATTGTTACAAGGAGAGACAGAATGTTACAAGAGAAATGAGCAAGGCTCTCATCGTTACAAGGAAAGACAGAAACTTACAAGAGAAATGAGCAAGGCTCTCATCGTTACAAGGAGAGACAGAAACTTACAAGAGAAATGAGCAATGCTCTCAACGGTACAATGAGAGACAGAAACTTACAAGAGAAATGAGCAAGGCTCTCAAAATTTCAAGGACAGACAGAAAGTTACAAGAGAAATGGCAAGGCTCTCAACGTTACAATGAGAGACAGAAAGTTACAAGAGAAAGGAGCAAGGCTCTCATCGTTACAATGAGAGATAGAAAGTTACAAGAGAAATGAGCAAGGCTCTCATTGTTACAAGGAGAGACAGAAAGTTACAAGAGAAATGAGCAAAGCTCTCAACATTACAATGAGAGACAGAAAGTTACAAGAGAAATGAGCAAAGCTCTCAACATTACAATGAGAGACAGAAAGTTACAAGAAAATGAGCAAGGCTCTCAACGTTACAATGAGAGATAGAAAGTTACAAAATAAATGAGCAAGGCTCTCAACGTTACAAGGACAGACTGAAAGTTATAAGAGAAATGAGCAAGGATCTCAAGGTTACAATGAGGGATAGAAAGTTACAAGAGAAGTGAGCAAGGCTCTCAACGTTACAATGAGGGATAGAAAGTTACAAGAGAAGTGAGCAAGGCTCTCAACGTTACAATGAGGGATAGAAAGTTACAAGAGAAGTGAGCAAGGCTCTCAACGTTACAATGAGGGATAGAAAGTTACAAGAGAAGTGAGCAAGGCTCTCAACGTTACAATGAGGGATAGAAAGTTACAAGAGAAGTGAGCAAGGCTCTCAACGTTACAATGAGGGATAGAAAGTTACAAGAGAAGTGAGCAAGGCTGTCAACGTTACAATGAGGGATAGAAAGTTACAAGAGAAGTGAGCAAGGCTCTCAACGTTACAATGAGGGATAGAAAGTTACAAGAGAAATGAGCAAGGCTGTCAACGTTACAATGAGGGATAGAAAGTTACAAGAGAAGTGAGCAAGGCTCTCAACGTTACAATGAGGGATAGAAAGTTACAAGAGAAGTGAGCAAGGCTGTCAACGTTACAATGAGGGATAGAAAGTTACAGGAGAAGTGAGCAAGGCTCTCAACGTTACAATGAGGGATAGAAAGTTACAAGAGAAATGAGCAAGGCTGTCAACGTTACAATGAGGGATAGAAAGTTACAAGAGAAGTGAGCAAGGCTCTCAACGTTACAATGAGGGATAGAAAGTTACAAGAGAAGTGAGCAAGGCTGTCAACGTTACAATGAGGGATAGAAAGTTACAGGAGAAGTGAGCAAGGCTCTCAACGTTACAATGAGGGATAGAAAGTTACAAGAGAAATGAGCAAGGCTGTCAACGTTACAATTAGGGATAGAAAGTTACAAGAGAAGTGAGCAAGGCTCTCAACGTTACAATGAGGTATAGAAAGTTACAAGAGAAGTGAGCAAGGCTCTCAACGTTACAATGAGGGATAGAAAGTTACAAGAGAAGTGAGCAAGGCTCTCAACGTTACATTGAGGGATTGAAAGTTACAAGAGAAATGAGCAAGGCTGTCAACGTTGCAATGAGACATAGAAAGTTACAAGAGAAATGAGCAAGGCTTTCAACGTTACAAGGAGAGATAGAAAGTTACAAGAGAAATGAGCAAGGCTCTCAAAATTACAATGAGAGATAGAATATTTGGCAAGAGTCAGACACAAGTTTGAGAAATATTGAATGACTGTTGTTGTTCTTTAAGAATTCTTGTGAAATGAGCAAGTTGTGAATGTTGATATGTTGTTATACAACCTTCCATGATTCTACGGAACTCATATCAAATATACATGATACGACATTCTGAATATTTGTTGGTACTCGCGATATCTCACTGGTTGTTCACTCACCTCTGGACTTGCACAAAGGTCGGATAGTACCGCTCCCTCGTGAAGTTAGACAATCTGTTTGGAAGTCCTGATTAACTCTAGGGGAACCCCTGCAGGAATCCGAATCTGTACCCTAACATCGTCCTACATTCTGTGTACAACAAATAGCTACAGACAACGAGTGGCTACAGGTAGCGAGTGGCTACAGACAGCGAGTGGCTACAGACAACGAGTGGTTATAGACAAGTGGCTACAGACAGCGAGTGGCTACAGACAGCGAGTGGCTACAGACAGCGAGTGGCTACAGACAACGAGTGGCTACAGGCAGCGAGTGGCTACAGGCAGCGAGTGGCTACAGACAACGAGTGGCTACAGGCAGCGAGTGGCTACAGACAGCGAGTGGCTACAGACAACGAGTGGCTACAGGCAGCGAGTGGCTACAGACAGCGAGTGGCTACAGACAACGAGTGGTTATAGACAAGTGGCTACAGACAACGAGTGGTTATAGACAAGTGGCTACAGACAGCGAGTGGCTACAGACAGCGAGTGGCTACAGACAACGAGTGGCTACAGGCAGCGAGTGGCTACAGACAGCGAGTGGCTACAGACAACGAGTGGTTATAGACAAGTGGCTACAGACAGCGAGTGCCTACAGACAGCGAGTGGCTACAGACGAGTGGCTACAGACAACGAGTAGCTACAGACGAGTAGCTACATACAACGAGTGGCTACAGACAACGAGTGGCTACAGACAACGAGTAGCTACAGACGAGTAGCTACAGACACCAAATATTGACAAAATACGAGTAGTAGCTACTGACGAGTAGCTACAGACAACGAGTAGCTACAGACGAGTAGGTACAGACAACGAGTAGTTACAGACAACGAGTGGCTACATACACAGAATAGCGACAAACAACGAGTAGCTACAGACTAGTAGTTAAAGATAACGAGTAGTTACAGACAACGAATGGCTACAGAGAACGAGTAGCTACAAACAACATGTAGCTATAGACAACGTGTGACTATGGTGGACTTAACTGTTGCTAGAGTGCTCTATATGAATTATGTAAACACATGTCACAATCATCATGTGCCTTATAACATTGAGTAAACAAAGACGAACGCTTAGTACAGGCTAGCTTGTTTTTCATGTTAACAATTATCCTGACTAACTTGTGTTTGACGTTGGAAGTTATCCTGACTAACTTGTGCTTGATGTTGGAAGTTATCCTGACTAACTTGTGTTTGATGTTGGAAGTTATCCTGACTAACTTGTGTTTGATGTTGGAAGTTATCCTGACTAACTTGTGTTTGATGTTGGAAGTTATCCTGACTAACTTGTGTTGATGTTGGAAGTTATCCTAACTAACTTGTGTTTGATGTTGGAAGTTACCCTGATTAACTTGTGCTTGATGTTGGAAGTTATCCTGACTAACTTGTGTTTGATATTGGAAGTTATCCTGACTAACTTGTGTTGATGTTGGAAGTTATCCTGACTAACTTGTGTTTGATGTTGGAAGTTATCCTGACTAAATTGTGTTTGATGTTGGAAGTTATCCTGACTAACTTGTGCTTGATGTTGGAAGTTACCCTGACTAACTTGTGTTTGATGTTGGAAGTTATCCTGACTAACTTGTGTTGATGTTGGAAGTTATCCTGACTAACTTGTGTTTAATATTGGAAGATATCCTGACTAACTTGTGTTTGATGTTGGAAGTTATCCTGACTAACTTGTGTTTGATGTTGGAAGTTATCCTGACTAACTTGTGTTGATATTGGAAGATATCCTGACTAACTTGTGTTTGATATTGGAAGATATCCTGACTAACTTGTGTTTGATGTTGGAAGTTATCCTGACTAACTTGTGTTTGATGTTGGAAGTTATCCTGACTAACTTGTGTTTGATATTGGAAGATATCCTGACTAACTTGTGTTTGATATGGAAGTTATCCTGACTAACTTGTGTTTGATGTTGGAAGTTATCCTGACTAACTTGTGTTTGATATTGGAAGTTATCCTGACTAACTTGTGTTTGATATTGGAAGTTATCCTGACTAACTTGTGTTTAATATTGGAAGTTATCCTGACTAACTTGTGTTTGATATTGGAAGATATCCTGACTAACTTGTGTTTGATGTTGGAAGATATCCTGACTAACTTGTGTTTGATGTTGGAAGATATCCTGACTAACTTGTGTTTGATATTGGAAGTTATCCTGACTAACTTGTGTTTGATATTGGAAGATATCCTGACTAACTTGTGTTTGATGTTGGAAGTTATCCTGACTAATAATTTTTTTTTTTACATAAAAACCTTCCCTAGCCCGTTTCCCACCTTCTCCCACACCTCCCGTTTCATCCCTTCCCACCCACCCCATCCCACCAACCCTGTCCCCACCCACTCCCTGTCCCACCCACCTAACCCTCCTTGTCCCTACCCACTCCTGACCCACCCTTTTGTCCCCACCCACTCCCTGTCCCACCCTCCTCCCACCCATCCTATACCACCCTCCCTGTCCCCACCCACTCCCTGTCCCACCCTCCTCCCACCCACCCCATACCACCCTCCCTGTCCCCACCCACTCCCTGTCCCACCCTCCTCCCACCCACCCCATACCACCCTCCCTGTCCTCACCCATCCCTGTCCCACCCTCCTCCCACCCACCACATACCACCCTCCCTGTCCCCACCCACTCCCTGTCCCACCCACCCCATCCCACCCTCCCTGTCCCCACCCACTCCCTGTCTCACCCTCTCCCACCCACCCTATACCACCCTCCCTGTCCCACCCCTCCCACACAGTTCCCATCCACGCTGACCTACTGACATTCATTATTCAGTCTGTTTTCTAATTCCCAATTTTTTTTCTTTTCAGATGATACGAACGTCAGCTGCCAAGAGATGGGAGAGTACCAGACCTCACTACTCAGTCAACACAGATGTTATTTAACTCCTTTGCGTGACTTGTTTTGGTTTAAAGTGTAACTGGATGAGTCTCAAATTATAGAATGAAATCTCGTCTGGGCAAACCGTTTAATATTCGTTCATTGACGAGAGCTATTTGTCATTGATGATCTACATGAGTTGAACTGTTTGTGGAGCGCTCCAAAATCACGAGAATAATGGCGAGGGCTTTGCGCTGCGAGTTGCATGACAAAAATAACGTTTAACTCGTTAGTGGGAGGAGAAAACACGGTCACTGCAAAACAAAACTAATTTCCTCAACCCATTTGACTTTTTAAGGAAAAATAGAGTTAAAATATGGCATTGGCAAATGAGTGTTTGAGGTTACGTGTGTTTGAAAAGACTGGTTCTAAGTAGGACATTCCTTACAATGACCTGTTGTTATTGGCCGGTTGTGCTAACATCAAGTGTCACACAGGGTCAGTATCATTGAAAGATAACTTCCTGACAAGACTTATCATACATTATTATAGAAATACAAATCACTATTATAAAATACAAATAAAAGGAGATATCACCCAAACAGATATATCATTACATGAAAGTAATGTCAAGAGAAAAGCTCATGAAGTGTCACAATTATAAGAAATAGATCATTGAATGACACTTCTTACTATGACGATACTTCATGAAATTGGAAACAAATTGAACAAAACTCAAGCCATGTTGATGACTGAGCTTGTGGTGAACAAGGACTGTGGATTGTGTCGAGCTTGGCTTGTTGAAGCCAGATTAGGTGTTAAATCTCACTCAAGCACATTCCTGATCACATGCCTAATGGCCTAACAATGATTTGTGATCAAAGAACTCTCTGGTTGTGACATTAGAGACTGTCTGTCAAAGGCAGCACACATTAAACTCGAAATTTAACCAATTTTGACCAAAAATTAATCGTTGTCAGCGACATTTGGCACTTGTTAAGACAACCTTAATGACGTAAGCCGTTCCTACATGGGGCATCTAGAAGTCAGGCAAGTAAACATGCCCCTGATGACGTAGCAACCTGGTATGAACCATGTCTTTATCACACACAAACTCTCACAGCTTCCACGAAACGTCATCAACACAATTTGATGACGTAAATATCTCGACAGGCAGTGGCGACTCCACTGCAGTAGGGAAAGCGTGTCCATTTGCAAGTCTGTGCAGTGATACAGCCCAGCGGGACACGGCAAATTCAACCACGAAAGAGGCAGCTTCATTTATTGATTCGTTGTTCAACAAGGTTAACTGCCATATCGACGTGGGTCAACTTTCTTTGAACATCAGTAACGACTTGACAGAGTTTGATGTCTGCAGCGAGAAGAGCAGGGCTGGTTGAATCATCACATCCAGCAGTCCAGGCGTCTTGCTGACCAGGATTTGGGCCAAGAAGTCATCACAACATTTACACAATAGGCAGAAAACACGTGAGAACAACACAGAAGCAGATCAGACATTTCGACCATGTTAAGAGTGCCGGAAGCTCAGATCCGGGTAACAGTTGTCACGTGAGTTCCTCTCTTAATGGGGGCACCACCTGGTACTGGACCGGGGGTCAGGCTAACCTCCGGTATTGCTGAGCCTAGTTCGCTGTATCCAGAGAAGAATCATCATAGGAAAGTTCTAGGAACACAATGTGAGAATTACGTAACAACGAGCGTCACTTCCTGTCTAGAGGGCCGACATGATTCTAAGGGATGGGACCTCGACTCAGCCGGAGAGCAACACAGTGACTTGAAGTTAACTGACTCAACGGCTGATACGCTGAATCGATGGAAGTCTGCAGACATGAAGGTTGAAACAGACGAATCGAAATCTAAGTCAACAGGAAGTAGACGACAGAGGCAAATTGAGATTGAGCAAGTACATCAGGTAGGTCAGCAATCATTGCCTCAATCACTAAATAGTTTATACAACAAGGTTCTTTTATTGATCATCTTATATACAACAAGGTTCTTTTATTGATCATCTTATATACAACAAGGTTCTTTTATTGATCATCTTATATACAACAAGGTTCTTTTATTGATCATCTTATATACAACAAGGTTCTTTTATTGATCATCTTATATACAACAAGGTTCTTTTATTGATCATCTTATATACAGCAAGATTCTTTAATCTTCTCCATTTTCTTTTTATTCTCTTTTCTTCTTCCTATTTCTTATTCCTGTTTTTCTACTTTCTCTGCTTTTTATACTCGTCTTTATTCGTCTTATTCTTCTTCATCTCTTCTTCTAACTCTTCCTCTCATTCTTTTTTAAAATTTCCTATTCATCTTATTGATGACGTTCGCTGATGGAGAAGCAGCGTCCTGTCCGTCCTTGCCATGGGCTGCAGTCTCAAATGTGGGTTCTTTCTATCGGGCTGTGGTGAATACAACGTTCTGTGGGAGATCTGGCAAGAGACAGAGATTCTTTCTATCGGGCTGTAGTGAATGTAACGTTCTGTGGGAGATCTGGCAAGAGACAGAGATTCTTTCTATCGGGCTGTGGTAAATACAACGTTCTGTGGGAGATCTGGCAAGAGGCAGAGATTCTTTCTATCGGGCTGTAGTGAATGTAACGTTCTGTGGGAGATCTGGCAAGAGACAGAGATTCTTTCTATCGGGCTGTAGTGAATGTAACGTTCTGTGGGAGATCTGGCAAGAGACAGAGATTCTTTCTATCGGGCTGTAGTGAATGTAACGTTCTGTGGGAGATCTGGCAAGAGACAGAGATTCTTTCTATCGGGCTGTAGTGAATGTAACGTTCTGTGGGAGATCTGGCAAGAGACAGAGATTCTTTCTATCGGGCTGTAGTGAATGTAACGTTCTGTGGGAGATCTGGCAAGAGACAGAGATTCTTTCTATCGGGCTGTAGTGAATGTAACGTTCTGTGGGAGATCTGGCAAGAGACAGAGATTCTTTCTATCGGGCTGTAGTGAATGTAACGTTCTGTGGGAGATCTGGCAAGAGACAGAGATTCTTTCTATCGGGCTGTAGTGAATGTAACGTTCTGTGGGAGATCTGGCAAGAGGCAGAGATTCTTTCTATCGGGCTGTAGTGAATGTAACGTTCTGTGGGAGATCTGGCAAGAGACAGAGATTCTTTCAATCGGGCTGTGGTGAATACAACGTTCTGTGGGAGATCTGGCTAGAGACAGAGATTCTTTCTATCGGGCTGTAGTGAATGTAACGTTCTGTGGGAGATCTGGCAAGAGACAGAGATTCTTTCTATCGGGCTGTAGTGAATGTAACGTTCTGTGGGAGATCTGGCAAGAGACAGAGATTCTTTCAATCGGGCTGTGGTGAATACAACGTTCTGTGGGAGATCTGGCTAGAGACAGAGATTCTTTCAATCGGGCTGTGGTGAATACAACGTTCTGTGGGAGATCTGGCAAGAGACAGAGATTCTTTCAATCGGGCTGTGGTGAATACAACGTTCTGTGGGAGATCTGGCAAGAGACAGAGATTCTTTCTATCGGGCTGTGGTGAATACAACGTTCTGTGGGAGATCTGGCACGAGACAGAGATTCTTTCTATCGGGCTGTGGTGAATGCAACATTCTGTGGGAGATCTGGCTAGAGACAGAGATTCTTTCAGACAGGCTTGGTGAATGTAACGTTCTGTGGGAGATCTGGCAAGAGACAGAGATTCTTTCTATCGGGCTGTGGTAAATACAACGTTCTGTGAGAGATCTGGCAAGAGACAGAGATTCTTTCAATCGGGCTGTAGTGAATGTAACGTTCTGTGGAGATCTGGCAAGAGACAGAGATTCTTTCAGACGGGCAGTGGTGAATGCAACGTTCTGTGGGAGATCTGGCTAGAGACAGAGATTCTTTCAGACGAGCTGTGATGAATGCAACGTTCTGTGGGAGATCTGGCTAGAGACAGAGATTCTTTCAGACGAGCTGTGATGAATGCAACGTTCTGTGGGAGATCTGGCTAGAGACAACGATTCTTTCAGGCGGGGTGTAACGGCCAACGTTTAACTGGATAATAATGATCATGATGGTAATGATGATGATAATGATGATGATAATAATGATGATGATAATAATGATGATGATCATAATGATGATGATCATAATGATGATGATAATGATGATGTTGGTAATGATGATGATAATGATAATGATGGTAATGATGATGATGATGGTAATGATTATGGTATTGATGATTATAATGATGATGATAATGATGATGATGAATGGTTATGAAGGTAATGATGATGATAATGATGATGATAATGATGATGTTGATGACGATTATAATGGAAATGACGATGATGGTAATGATGATGGTGATACTGATGATGATGGTAAAATGATGATAATGATGATGGTGGTAATGATGATGATGGTAAGGATGGTGATGATACTGATGATGATGATGATGGTAATGAAGATGATGGTAATAATGATGATGGTAATGATGATAATGTGATGATGGTAATGATGATGATACTGATGTGATAATGATGATTATGGTAATGATAATGATGGTAATAATGATGATAGTAATGGTGATGATAATGATGATGATGGTAATGACGACAATAATGGTGATGGTAATGATGATGATGGTAATAATGATGATCTGATGATGATAATAATGATGACGATGATGGTAAGGATGATGATGGTAATGATGATGATGATAATGATGATGTTGATGGTAATGATGATGATAATGATGATGTGGTAATGATGATGATGGCAATGATGGTGATGGTAATGATGATGATTATAATGATGATGAATATGTTAATGTTGATGATAATAATGATGAAAGTAATGATGATGATGATATAATATTGATGATGGTAATGATGATGGTAATGAGTTGATGATGATGATAAGGATGAAGATGGTAATGATGATGATGGTAATGATGATTATAATGATGATGCTT
>JAVIAB010000001.1:1697966-1715466 GCA_032433765.1 Megaustenia siamemsis
AAGTCAGTCATCGTCATAGTTCTGTTTCTACTGAAGTCATTCATATACATAGTTCTGTTTCTACTGAAGTCATTCATATACATAGTTCTGTTTCTACTGAAGTCAGTCATCGTCATAGTTCTGTTTCTACTGAAGTCATTCATATACATAGTTCTGTTTCTACTGAAGTCAGTCATCGTCATAGTTCTGTTTCTACTGAAGTCATTCATATACATAGTTCTGTTTCTAGTGAAGTCAGTCATCGTCATAGTTCTGTTTCTACTGAAGTCAGTCATCGTCATAGTTCTGTTTCTACTGAAGTCAGTCATCGGCATAGTTCTGTTTCTAGTGAAGTCAGTCATCGGCATAGTTTTGTTTCTAGTGAAGTCAGTCATCGGCATAGTTCTGTTTCTAGTGAAGTCAGTCATCGTCATAGTTCTGTTTCTACTGAAGTCAGTCATCGTCATAGTTCTGTTTCTACTGAAGTCATTCATATACATAGTTCTGTTTCTACTGAAGTCAGTCATCGTCATAGTTCTGTTTCTACTGAAGTCATTCATATACATAGTTCTGTTTCTACTGAAGTCAGTCATCGTCATAGTTCTGTTTCTACTGAAGTCATTCATCGTCATAGTTCTGTTTCTACTGAACAGTCATATCTATTTCTTTTCTGTGTTCAGTCAGTTCTCAGTCCTCATCTTTTTCTTTCTAGTTCTTTTCTTAGTGTTCAGTCAGTCATCATCGTCATAGTTTCTGTTTCTACTGAAGTCAGTCATCGTCATAGTTCTGTTTCTACTGAAGTCAGTCACGTCATAGTTCTGTTTCCAGTGAAGTCAGTCATCGTCATAGTTCTGTTTCTACTGAAGTCAGTCATCGTCATAGTTCTGTTTCTAGTGAAGTCAGTCATCGTCATAGTTCTGTTTCTAGTGAAGTCAGTCATCGTCATAGTTCTGTTTCTACTGAAGTCAGTCATCGACATAGTTCTGTTTCTACTGAAGTCAGTCATCGTCGTAGTCTGTATCTTCTGAAGTCAGTCATCGTCATAGTTCTGTTTCTAGTGAAGTCAGTCATCGTCATAGTTCTGTTTCTAGTGAAGTCAGTCATCGTCATAGTTCTGTTTCTAGTGAAGTCAGTCATCGTCATAGTTCTGTTTCTAGTGAAGTCAGTCATCGTCATAGTTCTGTTTCTAGTGAAGTCAGTCATCGTCATAGTTCTGTTTCTAGTGAAGTCAGTCATCGGTATAGTTCTGTTTCTACCGAAGTCAGTCATCGTCATAGTTCTGTTTCTAGTGAAGTCAGTCATCGTCATAGTTCTGTTTCTAGTGAAGTCAGTCATCGTCATAGTTCTGTTTCTAGTCTAGTCAGTCATCGTCATAGTTCTGTTTCTAGTGAACTCAGTCATCGTCATAGTTCTGTTTCTACGAAGTCAGTCATCGTCATAGTTCTGTTTCTAGTGAAGTCAGTCATCGGCATAGTTTTGTTTCTAGTGAAGTCAGTCATCGTCATAGTTCTGTTTCTAGTGAAGTCAGTCATCGTCATAGTTCTGTTCTAGTGAAGTCAGTCATCGTCATAGTTCTGTTTCTAGTGAAGTCAGTCATCGTCACAGTTCTGTTTCTACCGAAGTCAGTCATCGTCATAGTTCTGTTTCTACTGAAGTCAGTCATCGACATAGTTCTGTTTCTAGTGAAGTCAGTCATCGTCGTAGTCTCTGTATATTCTGAAGTCAGTCATCGTCATAGTTCTGTTTCTAGTGAAGTCAGTCATCGTCATAGTTCTGTTTCTAGTGAAGTCAGTCATCGTCATAGTTCTGTTTCTAGTGAAGTCAGTCATCGTCATAGTTCTGTTTCTAGTGAAGTCAGTCATCGTCATAGTTCTGTTTCTAGTGAAGTCAGTCATCGTCATAGTTCTGTTTCTAGTGAAGTCAGTCATCGTCGTAGTCTCTATATATGCTGAAGTCAGTCATCGCCATAGATCTGTTTCTACCGAAGTCAGTCATCGTCATAGTTCTGTTTCTTTTGAAGCCAGTCATCGTCATTCAGACTCTTTAGTGCTCTCTTTCTCTATAGTGATAGTACTTCTATTTGGTTGCTTCTTTGACATTCTTGCAATCTTCCATGTTGTCATTGGGTAAGTACGTATAGCCAGGACATAACATGAACATAACAACTCAAAGCTTGAGGATGTTAACAGGCTTCTCCAACCCATACAAGTGTATTGTCTGTACACATCACATATAGTTATTGTCTGTACACATCACATATAGTTATTGTCTGTACACATCACATACAGCTATTTTCTGTACACATCACATACAGTTATTGTCTATACACATCATATACAGTTATTGTCTGTACACAGCACATACAGTTATTGTCTGTACACATAACCTACAGCTATTGTCTGTACACATCACGTACAGTTATTGTCATATACAGGGTGTTTTTAAAGTCGCAGTGCAGTGAATTTATACTCTCTAAAGAAAAAACGTCACCAGAAATGCGGTTAACTAATGCGTCACACAAATTGTAAAATAAATGGTATTATTCAAATATACTTGACTGCTATCGGCGAGCTTATAATGGGTAATGTTGGTATTAACACAATAAAGATGTGCCTAAAGCATATGTTGAAAATGTCCACCACGGGCCTTAAGGCATGTCGTGATTCGTCTTTCCATATTTGCGAAAACCTTCAGAATAATGTCTGGTGATATTTGTTTAATCTTGTCTACTATTTCAGTCTTTAGGTCATTAATTGTCTGCGGATTATTTTCATAAACTTTCCCCTTCAATGCCCCCCACAGATAATAATCTGGGGGTGTTAGATCTGGTGAACGAGCAGGCCATATTCCACGTGAAATAATGCGATTTGCAAATATGCTTTCTAAATAATTGAGTGTTGTTGTGGCTGTGTGTGCTGTTGCCCCATCCTGCTGAAACCAGGATTCCATAATTTCCCGTTCTGTACGGTGTGCTATGAACGGTTCCAGAATTAAAGTACGGTAACGTTCTGCATTTATTGTTTCATTAAAAAATATAGGTCCTATTATCCGCATACGACTTATAGCGCACCACACTCCGACTTTTTATCGTAAAGCGGCACTTGATGAAATTCATGGGGGTTTTCACTGCTCCACAGCCGATTGTTCTGACTGTTCACATAACCGGATAAATGAAACCAGGCCTCATCAGTGAAAAAAATGACGTCAAGGATGGCAGCGCCATGTTCATAAATAAAATTCTGAAACCACATGCAGTAGTTTTAAACGGGATTCATAATCTCTTTCTTGGAGTTGAGACACTTCAGTTAATTTGTATGGACGATAGTGTAGTTCACTTCTTAAAACCTTGTGAACAGAACTCTTAGATATTTGCACCTGTTGAGACAAGTGGTTTAAAGATGCATTTGGACTCATTGTAATTCTGTCTTGGAGTTCCATAATTTGGTCTTGTGAAATTGAAGGTCTTCCAGATCGGTATGCATCTACCACACTACCGGTTTCACGAAACTTTTTGATCAATTTTGTAACAGAATTTCGGTGAGGGACTTGTGAGTCTGGAAATTTCCTCACGAATTGTCTAATGACCTCATCCGTATATTTACCGCCATTACGGAAGACATGCTCAACCAGAAATGCCCTGTTTTCAATCGTCAACACCATTTCCTTCAAGCAATGAGACAGTGAAAGTAGCGTAGTGCCCGTCCTTTACGTAAATAAAACCTTAAAGGAAGCAGCGGTTTGTTCATAAATGTGGTTTACAAAATTGTGGTACGTAGATGATGATTACGTCATTTACTGAATATTCGAAATATTCACTGCACTGCGACTTTAAAAACACCCACATCATGCATACACGCACACATAGATATGCACACAAACACACACATACATACATATATTAAAATAAACATATTCGTACAAACATATATGAAAACAAACATATGTTACAAATATGAAGGAATACATCTAGAGACAGTTCAGAGCTACAACTACCTTGGACATACTATAACCAGTGATGGAAAATGTACAACTGAAATAAACAAAAGAATAGGTATGGCAAAAAGTAATTTTAATGCCATGAAAAATATACTAACAACAAAACAAATAACACCAAGGCTGAAACTAAGAATAGCAAAATGTTACATCTTCTCAATATTCCTGTATGGTGCAGAAACATGGACATTAGACAAGAAAACAGAACAGAAAATTGAAGCCTTTGAAATGTGGATTTATAGAAGAATAGGAAGGATTAGATGGAAAGAAAAGAAAACAAAAGATAAAGTTTTCAAACAACTAAAAATAAAGAGAACTACTAAACACAATTAAGACAAGACAAATGAAATTTTTGGGACACGTTAAAAGACATAACAGCCTAATAAAAGTAATATTGGAAGGGTGAAATACAAGGTAAAAGTGGCAGACCAAGACTAACATAGACGAGTAACATCAAAAGAGGGACAAGTCAATCTATGGCAACCTGCACCATCAAAGCAAGAAACAGAGTGGAATGGCGATTCATGGTAGCTAACCTTCGTTGCTGAGACGGCTCTCGATGATGATGATAATGATGACATATGTTACTCACCAAACAGGAGCAGACACATACACAATAACAGCCAATGCCATCATTTAGAGATGAAGCTGTAGAATGTCAAGTACTTGCTCCACTCGGCGTTTTATATGGATGAGGAACATGGACATTTGGTCGTGCAGCATAGATTATAATAGAGACGTTTATAAAAGAATGGAAGTTTGGAGCAGACGAAGAAGGGAAGTAATCATGGAGCTTTGGTGGCTGCTGGAACGGAAGGAAGAAATATGAAAGACAATGATAGCAAGACAAATGTTGTATCTTAGATTACAAACAATATATTGAGCGTCTCCATGGCTTTCTTTGAAATAATACATGATGAGGTTCCAATCTCTGTCATGATTGTCGCTCATATTTGTCTTCCGTGCCCTGAATATACCTCTTGTGTACCACGCACTTTCCTGTTTTCGCTTTCTAAGCCGCTGATATGGAAAGAAAAGAAAGCAAACGATGAACAGGACGTGGTCACAGTTGGTTGTCTATACAGGACATGGACACAGTTGGTTGTCTATACAGGGCATGGTCACAGTTGGTTGTCTATACAGGACATGGACACAGTTGGTTGTATATACAGGACATGGACACAGTTGGCTGTCTATACAGGGCATGGTCACAGTTGGCTGTCTATACAGGACATGGACACAGTTGGCTGTCTATACAGGACATGGTCACAGTTGTTGTCTATACAGGACATGGTCACAGTTGGTTGTCTATACAGGGCATGGTCACAGTTGGCTGTCTATACAGGGCATGGTCACAGTTGGCTGTTAGGACATGGACACAGTTGGTTGTCTATACAGGACATGGACACAGTTGGCTGTCTATACAGGGCATGGCCACAGTTGGTTGTCTATACAGGACATGGACACAGTTGGTTGTCTATACAGGACATGGACACAGTTGGCTGTCTATACAGGGCATGGTCACAGTTGGCTGTCTATACAGGACATGGACACAGTTGGCTGTCCATGCAGGACATGGTCACAGTTGTTGTCTATACAGGACATGGTCACAGTTGGTTGTCTATACAGGGCATGGTCACAGTTGGCTGTCTATACAGGGCATGGTCACAGTTGGCTGTTGGGACATGGGCACAGTTGGCTGTCTATACAGGACATGGACACAGTTGGTTGTCTATACAGGACATGGACACAGTTGTTGTCTATACAGGACATGGACACAGTTGGTTGTCTATACAGGACATGGACACAGTTGGCTGTCTATACAGGGCATGGTCACAGTTGGCTGTTAGGACATGGACACAGTTGGTTCTCTATACAGGACATGGACACAGTTGGTTGTCTATACAGGACATGGACACAGTTGGCTGTCTATACAGGGCATGGTCACAGTTGGCTGTCTATACAGGACATGGTCACTGTTGGCTGTTAGGACATGGACACAGTTGGTTCTCTATACAGGAAATGGACACAGTTGGCTGTCTACACAGGGCATGTTCACAGTTGGCTGTCTATACAGGGCATGGTCACAATTGGCTGTTAGGACATGGACACAGTTGGTTCTCTATACAGGACATGGACACAGTAGGCTGTCTATACAGGACGTGGACACAGTTGGCTGTTAGGACATGGACACAGTTGGTTATCTATACAGGACATGGACACAGTTGGCTGTTAGGACATGGGCATAGTGGGTTGTCTATACAGGACATGAACACAGTTGGCTGTTAGGACATGGGCATAGTGGGTTGTCTATACAGGACATGGACACAGTTGGCTGTTAGGACATGGACAGAGTGGGTTGTCTATACAGGACTTGGGCACAGTTGGCTGTTAGGACATGGACACAGTTGGTTGTCTATACAGGACATGGACACAGTTGGCTGTTAGGACATGGACACAGTTGGCTGTTAGAACATGGACACAGTTGTTTGTCTATACAGGACATGGACACAGTTGGCTGTTAGGACATGGACACAGTTGGCTGTTAGAATATGGACACAGTTGTTTGTCTATACAGGACATGGACACAGTTGGCTGTTAGGACATGGACACAGTTGGTTGTCTATACAGGACATGAAAACAGTTTGCTGTTAGGACATGGACACAGTTGTTTGTCTATACAGGATATATGGTCATAGTTGGCTGTTAGGACATGGACACATTTGGCTTTCTATACAGGACATGTACACGGTTGGCTGTTAGGACATGGACACAGTTGGCTGTCTATACAGGACTTGGACACAGTTGACTGTCAATACAGGACATGGTCACAGTTGGCTGTCTATTTAGGACATGGTCACAGTTGGCTATCTACACAGGACATGGTCACAGTTGGCTGTCTATATAGGACATGGTCACAGTTGGCTATCTATACAGGACATGGGCACAGTTGGCTGTCTGTACAGGACATGGTCACAGTTAGCTGTCTATACAGGACATGGACACAGCTGGCTCTCTATACAGGACGTGGTCACAGTTGGTTGTCTATACAGGACATGGACACAGTTGGCTGTCTATACAGGGCATGGTCACAGTTGGCTGTTAGGACATGGACACAGTTGGTTGTATATACCGGACATGGTCACAGTTTGCTGTTAGGACTTGGACCCAGTTGGTTTCTATACAGGACATGGACACAGTTGGCTGTTAGGACATGGACACAGTTGGTTGTCTATACAGGACATGGTCACTGTTGGCTGTTAGGACATGGACACAGTTAGTTGTCTATACAGCACATGGACACAGTTGGCTATCTATACAGGACATGGTCACAGTTGGCTATCTATACAGGACATGGTCACATTTCTCTATCTATACAGGACATGGTCACAGTTGGCTGTCTATACAGGACATGGACACAGTTGGTTGTCTATACAGGACATGGACACAGTTGGCTGTCTATACAGGACATGGTCACAGCTGGCTGTCTATGCAGGACATGGTCACAGTTGGCTATCTATTCAGGACATGGACACAGTTGGTTGACAATACAGGAGATGGACACAATTGGCTACAAAAAATGTCATTGTTGTGACGTATGTACATCATCATCATGTGCCATACCAGTTGGCGTAGGCGATCATGTCCTTCCACAATCTTCTATCTACAGGGCATCGTATCAGTTCTGTTGTTCACTGTTTTCCATTCCTCAACCTATCTAGTATTTTCTCTCTTTGTCGTCCGCGATCTCAACTATTTCATTGTTGTGATCTATGTACAAACAAACTATTTCATTGTTGTGATCTATGTACAAACAAACTATTTCATTGTTGTGATTTATGTACAAATAAACTATTTCATTGTTGTGATTTATGTACAAATAAACTATTTTCATTGTTGTGATTTATGTACAAATAAACTATTTCATTGTTGTGATTTATGTACAAATAAACTATTTCATTGTTGTGATTTATGTACAAATAAACTATTTCATTGTTGTGATTTATGTACAAATAAACTATTTCATTGTTGTGATTTATGTACAAATAAACTATTTCATTGTTGTGATTTATGTACAAATAAACTATTTCATTGTTGTGACACTGACCACATTACCCAACATCTACGAGAGCATGGACACCACCACCAGACGTCACAGGGCTAATTCTCCATTTGTTCTATTTTGAAACCATCAAACAGGTTGAGATAAGGGTCACATATTCTTTCTTTCCATCTCTCTCTCTCTCTCTCTCTCTCTCTCTCTCTCTCTCATAAATAAATATCAGAAATGATAAAGCAGCTACAATCTCTAAGAATGTAGCACAAACGCCACGTCAAGACCATAATGTTGGCACTCCAGTTCAAGTATGTGTGTGTTTAGCCTGTGTGGATTAGAAACTTGGACAAGCTGTTCAGGACATAAGAGAAGACTAAAGCTTCCGTTTGGTCAGACTTCGAGAGGCCAGAAAGCCCCTCCCCCCCCACCTCTGTGGCTAGTTACTGGACAGTGACCTAGACAAGCTGGGCACAAGTAGGTGGAGTGATTTTCAAGTACAAACCTAGAGTGTGTAGACAGCGAGCTACAGCGTGGATAATTTTGCTTATCTATTGAGAGGTCCATCGATTACGAGATTGACCGAGTGCACTGAGGTAAATCATTTATAGGAAATCAAACAAATAATCCTGTCTCTTATAACAAATCAAACAAATAATCCTGATTATTGTAACAAATTAAACAAATAATCCTGTCTATTGTAACAAATCAAACAAATAATCCTGTCTATTGTAACAAATCAAACAAATAATCCTGTCTATTGTAATAAATCAAACAAATAATCATGTCTATTGTAACAAAGCAAACAAATAATCCTGTCTATTGTAACAAATCAAACAAATAATCCTGTCTATTTTAACAAATCAAACAAATAATCCTGTCTATTGTAACAAATCAAACAAATAATCCTAGTTAATGTAACAATCAAACAAATAATCGTGGTTACTGTAACAAATCAAACAAATAATCCTGCTTAATGTAACAAATCACTACAAAGGACATAGGGTAGGGTTCGATCCCAACCGACGGCTTCCGGGTTCACCCAGCCTTAAATGGGTACCGGATTTTTTTCTGGGAAAGTAAAGCAACACGGGCGTAATACCGACCACATTACCCCAAAAATCATGTGCTGAAGGTCTGTAAAATATAGGGTCACTAACACCATATTTCCTTATACGCCACTTGGCGTGACGGGGGTACTTTACTTACTTAATGTAACAAATCAAACAAATAATCCTGTCTATTGTAACAAATCTAACAAATAATCATGTCTATTGTAACAAATCAAACAAATAATCCTGGTTAATGTAGCAAATCAAATAAATAATCCTGTCTATTGTAACAAATCTAACAAATAATCCTGTCTATTGTAACAAATCTAACAAATAGTTCTGTCTATTGTAACAAATCTAACAAATAATCCTGTCTATTGTAACAAATCTAACAAATAATCCTGTCTATTGTAACAAATCTAACAAATAATTCTGTCTATTGTAACAAATCTAACAAATAATCCTGTCTATTGTAACAAATCTAACAAATAATCCTGTCTATTGTAACAAATCTAACAAATAATTATGTCTTTTGTAACAAATCAACGAAATAATTCTGTCTATTGTAACAAATCAACGAAATAATCCTGTCTATTGTAACAAATCTAACAAATAATTCTGTCTATTGTAACAAATCAACGAAATAATCCTGTCTATTGTAACAAATCTAACAAATAATCCTGTCTATTGTAACAAATCTAACAAATAATCCTGTCTATTGTAACAAATCAAAGAAATAATCCTGTCTGGAACACCAAAATTACACTGAAGAAGGATGGAAACATCCTAACAGGTAAACATGCAGCAAATTACTTTGCAGACTCCTTTGCAAATGACAATAATATTGAAATCATCTTAGAGAAACGACAAGAAACCAGTTTAAAACAACAAAATGCAAGACAAGAAGAGACCACACATGAAGTCATGGAAATACCCATTACACAAAGAGAGCTAGAGCTGGCAATATCCAAATTAAACATGAAAAAGTCACCAGGCAGTGATGGAGTGTCCAATGAAATGATTAAGAACTTGGGAACTGCAGCTAAAGCAAAACTACTGCAGATCTACAACATTTGCTGGATCACAGGTAGAGTGCCACAGGCATGGAGAGAAGCAATTATGATACCATTACTAAAGCCAGGAAAAGATGGTTCAATGACATCCAGCTATAGACCAATCAACCTTACAAGCTGTTTGTGTAAAACAATGGAACGTATAATCAATCTCAGACTGCAGTGGTACATGGAAAGTGAAAATCTCCTTGTCCCACAACAAGCAGGCTTTAGACAGTGTTACTCTACCGAAGATCAAGCAACCTATCTTTCCCAGGAAATTGAAGATGCGTTTCAGAAAAGAAACTGGTACTAGCAGCATGGATAGACCTAAAGAAAGCATTTGATAAGGTATGGAAGGAAGGGCTTTTGAAGAAACTGAGAAATTATGGAGTAAATGGCAGGATGTACAAATGGGTCAAAGCATACCTGCATAACAGGAGAGCCAGAGTGCAACTGGATGGTCTTAAGAGTAAAAAGGTCTTACTGCGCCAGGGCGTTCCACAGGGAGGGGTACCATCTCCAACACTTTTTCTGATCTACATCAATGACCTAGTTACTGAACTACACATGGCATCAAAGTGGCAATGTATGCAGATGACTTGGTAATGTGGTGCACAGAGGAGTATGCAACAGTGGTCTCCAAATTGCTACAAAGAGCTATGAATGCACTAAATTCATGGACAAATAGATGGTGTATCAGCATCAATACAGACAAATGCAGTACTACACTTTTCACACTCTCCCCAAAACAAAAAGCAGGAGCCATCTACATAAACAATGAGCCTGTGAAAGAAGACATACAAGCTACATATCTCGGAGTTACATTTGATAACAAACTATCTTGGAAACAGCAGATAAATAAGACAACCCAAAAAGCAAGGAGGAAATTGGCTATTCTAAGAAAGCTGTGTGGAACCACATGGGGTGCGAGTGGGAAAATACTCAGTAAAGTTTACCAACAGAGTATACGCCCACATTTAGAATATGGATCATCCGCATGGTGCTCAGCATCAAACACCACATTGCAAGAACTGGATAAAGTACAAAACCAGACACTTAGGGTCATCACAGGAGCAATGAAATCAACACCAAAATTGGAGATGGAGAAATTGTGGAGGATACCAGCACTGAGAGAACGGAGAGACACAAAGGTACTGATACAGGCAGAAAAATGTGCATGCATGCCGAGACATCCAATGAAGGACTGATTCCAAAATCTTGCATTGGGACGACTTAAGAGAAGCAGTTTTATCCACCAAGCCAAGCGTATTAGTAGACAAACACCAGACATGCCAAGAGTTGTTAACCCCCTACTGCCCATACCAGAACAGACTCCCTGGACAGAGGAATCAGGATTATCAGTTCAAATACGGACAGAAGTGAAAGGAATAGTTGACAAAGAGGAACAATAGCTTACAGCGGAAAACAATAACTCTCAGTTTCCTGGATGAAGAATACCCACAAGACCTATGGATCCGTGTGTACACAGATGGATCAGCACAGAATGCAGTAAAGAATGGGGGAGCAGGTGCATATATAGAGTACCCAAATAATACTAGGAATATGAATAAAATAGCAACAGGGAAATATTGTCACAATTATGATGCAGAAGTACAAGCAATAAAGTTGGCAATAGAAAAACTGCTGAACAGTAATCTTAGCCCACAGCCTGTAGTGTTTTTGACAGATGCAAGATCAGTACTCCAGGCACTACAATCCAGAAAATTACCACATCTGCAGACCTTATTGACTGAACTCTGCAAGCACCACAGGGTTGCCCTGCAGTGGATCCCATCTCACTGTGGAATACCAGGAAATGAGAAAGCAGATCAGTTGGCAAAGGAAGGTTCAACAGGCACACAACTAGATACACCAGTTACATACCATCATAAGAAACAGATAATAAATCAATCAGAGGACCACAAGCCCAAATCAGGGTGCCTTTCATTATATGAATAGATATGAACAAGTTATCATTATACGCCTCAGAACAGGACACAATCGACTCCATAGTCACATGTATACAAAATTCAAGATCGGCACATCAACTACTTGTACATGTGGACAGACGCCCCAGACTGCTGAACACATACTTCAAGACTGCACTGAATATAGTAGACTGAGGAAAATCCATTGGCCCATAGATACAACACTACGGACAAAACTATATGGGCCACTGCAATAATTACAAAAGACAGTAAAATTCATACAGGAAACGACATTGCTGATATAGACAATACTTCGGGCGAACGAAAGATAGATAGATCCTGTCTATTGTAACTAATCAAAGAAAAAATCCTGGTTATTATAACTAATCAAAGAAAAAATCCTGTCTATTGTAACTAATCAAAGAAAAAATCCTGGTTATTGTAACTAATCAAAGAAAAATCCTGGTTATTGTAACTAATCAAAGAAATAATCCTGGTTATTGTAACTAATCAAAGAAATAATCCTGGTTATTGTAACTAATCAAAGAAATAATCCTGGTTATTGTAACTAATCAAAGAAATAATCCTGTCTATTGTAATTAATCAAAGAAATAATCCTGTCTATTGTAATTAATCAAAGAAATAATCCTGTCTATTGTAACTAATCAAAGAAATAATCCTGTCTATTGTAATTAATCAAAGAAATAATCCTGTCTATTGTTACTAATCAAAGGAAAAATCCTGTCTATTGTAACATCTCAAACAAATAATCCTGTCTATTGTAACAAATCAAACAAATAATCCTGTCTATTGTAACTAATCAAAGAAATAATCCTGTGTATTGTAACTAATCAAAGAAATAATCCTGGTTATTGTAACTAATCAAACAAATAATCCTGTCTATTGTAACTAATCAAAGAAATAATCCTGGTTATTGTAACTAATCAAACAAATAATCCTGTCTACTGTAACTAATCAAAGAAATAATCCTGTCTATTGTAACTAATCAAAGAAATAATCCTGGTTATTGTAACTAATCAAACAAATAATCCTGTCTACTGTAACTAATCAAAGAAACAATCCTGGTTATTGTAAATAATCAAACAAATAATCCTGTCTATTGTAACTAATCAAACAAATAATCCTGTCTATTGTAACTAATGAAAGAAATAATCCTGTCTATTGTAACAAATCAAAGAAAAAATCCTAGTTATTGTAACAAATCAAAGAAATAATCCTGGTTATAGTAACAAATCAATGAAATAATCCTGTCTATTGTAACAAATCAAAGAAATAATCCTGTCTATTGTAACAAATCAATGATATAATCCTGGTTATTGTAACAAATCAAAGAAATAATCCTGGTTATTGTAACAATCAAAGAAATAATCCTGGTTATTGTAACAAATCAATGAAATAATCCTGGTTATTGTAACATATCTGCACCGCGTGGTTCTTGCATGAAAATTGGCTATGGGAGAATGGACAGCCGGATCTACTTGCAGATACATATTAATACGCGTCCAATCAAACCAATCAGATGAGCCAAACTCCAAATCAATAATATGAGTAGACGGCAACACCTTATCATTATACTCCCCAAAGCAGGACATTCCATAACTGACTCCATAGTCACATGTGTACAAGATTGGCACCCCAGCCACATGTACATGTGTACATGCATCCCAGACCGTTGAACACATACTTCAAGATTCTACTAAATATAGTAGACTAAAGGAAACCCATTTGTTCATTTGAAATCAATATGTGCCTCAGCAGGAACAACACAAAGCAGTCACAGAAATGCAAGAAATGGCGCTGCAGATATAGATGAACGAAAGATAAGATAATACTTGACCACGCTGACAGATATAGATGAACGAAAGGTAAGATAATACTTGCCCACGCTGACAGATATAGATGAACGAAATGTAAGATAATACTTGCCCACGCTGGCAGATATAGACGAACGAAAGATAAGATAGTACTTGCCCACGCTGGCAGATATAGACGAACGAAAGATAAGATAATACTTGCCCACGCTGGCAGATATAGACGAACGAAAGATAAGATAATACTTGCCCACGCTGACATATATAGACGAACGAAAGGTAAGATAATACTTGCATACGCTGACAGATATAGACGAACGAAAGATAAGATAATACTTGCCCACGCTGGCAGATATAGACGAACGAAAGATAAGATAATACTTGCCCACGCTGGCAGATATAGACGAACGAAAGATAAGATAATACTTGCCCACGCTGACATATATAGACGAACGAAAGGTAAGATAATACTTGCATACGCTGACAGATATAGACGAACGAAAGGTAAGATAATACTTGCATACGCTGACAGATATAGATGAACGAAAGGTAAGATAATACTTGTCCACGCTGACATATATAGACGAACGAAAGGTAAGATAATACTTGCATACGCTGACAGATATAGACGAACGAAAGGTAAGATAATACTTGCCCACGCTGGCATATATAGATGAACGAAAGGTAAGATAATACTTGTCCACGCTGACATATATAGACGAACGAAAGGTAAGATAATACTTGGCCACGCTGACATATATAGACGAACGGAAGGTAAGATAATACTTGCCCACGCTGACAGATATAGATGAACGAAAGGTAAGATAATACTTGGCCACGCTGACATATATAGACGAACGGAAGGTAAGATAATACTTGCCCACGCTGGCAGATATAGACGAACGAAAGGTAAGATAATACTTGCCCACGCTGACATATATAGACGAACGAAAGGTAAGATAATACTTGCATACGCTGACAGATATAGACGAACTGAAGGTAAGATAATACTTGCATACGCTGACAGATATAGACGAACGAAAGGTAAGATAATACAACTGTACTTGTCACGCTGACATATATAGACGAACGAAAGGTAAGATAATACTTGTCCACGCTGACATATATAGACGAAGGAAAGGTAAGATAATACTTGTCCACGCTGACATATATAGACGAACGAAAGGTAAGATAATACTTGTCCACGCTGACATATATAGACGAACGAAAGGTAAGATAATACTTGCATACGCTGACAGATATAGACAAACGAAAGGTAAGATAATACTTGGCCACGCTGACAGATATAGACGAACGAAAGGTAAGATAATACTTGTCCACGCTGACATATATAGACGAACGAAAGGTAAGATAATACTTGTCCACGCTTGCTTGCATACATGAGTTTGATCGCGTTCTCCACACAAGTCGATGCTGTGAAGCAAATCACGTCCACGTGGCTGCTCGTAGCGCGACTTAACGCTTCACAAAGCTCAGCTATAAATGACGCAACTTCTTTCTTGATTACTCGTGATCACACAATGAATCCTCCCTGAGTGTGTCCACCATCAAATTACGCTACTGAGTTATTGAGTTATTTGTGGGTCATCATCGAATACACTCCGAACATGTCCGTAGGTGCTCAGATCACCACCTCACCAAATCCTGCAGAGTCCAACGACTGACGACTCCAGTTCTGTGTAGTAGAGGCAAAGTAGAAGCTAAGTAGAGGTAATGTAGAAGTAAAATAGAGGTAAAATAGAAGCTAAGTAAAGGTAAAGTAGAAGTAAAGTAGATGTAAAGTAGAGGTGAAGTAGAAGTAAAGTAGAGGTAAAGTAGAAGCTAAGTTGAGGTAAAAAAGAAGTAAAGTAGAAGTAAAGTAGAGGTAAAACAGAAGTAAAGTAGAGGTAAAATAGAAGTAAAGTAGAGGTAAAATAGAAGCTAATTTGAGGTAAAAAAGAAGTAAAGTAGAAGTAAAGTAGAGGTAAAACAGAAGTAAAGTAGAGGTAAAGTAGAAGCTAAGTAGAGGTAAAGTAGAGGTAAATTTGAAGTAAAGTAGAGGTAAAGTAGAAGCTAAGTAAAGGTAATGTAGAAGTAAAGTAGAGATAAAGTAGAAGTTAAGTAGAGGTAAAGTAGAAGTAAAATAAAGGTAAAATAGAAGTAAAGTTGAGGCAAAGTAGAAGTAAAGTAGAGGTAAAATAGAAGTAAAGTAGAGATAAAGTAGAAGTAAAGTAGAGATAAAGTAGAAGTAAAGTAGAGGTAAAGTAGAAGTAAAGTAAAGGTAATGTACAAGTAAAGTAGAGGTAAAGTAGAAGTTAAATAGAGGTAAAGTAGAAGTAAAATAAAGGTAAAGTAGAAGTGAAGTAGAAGCTAAGAAAAAGGTAAAGGCGAATTAAAGTAGAGATAAAGTAAAAGTAAAGTAGAAGTAAAGTGGAAGTAAAGTATAAGTAAAGTAGAAGTAAAGTGGAATTGAATTGGAAGTAAAGTGGAAGTAAAGTGGAAGTAAATTAGAAGAAAAGTGGAAATACAATACAAGTAAAGTGCAAGTAAAGTGCAAGTAAAGTGGAAATAAAGTGGAAGTAAAGTAGAAGTAAAGTGAAAGTAAAGTAGAAGTAAAGTGGAATTGAATTGGAAGTAAAGTGAAAGTAAAGTGGAAGTAAAGTGGAAGTAAAGTGGAATTAAAGTAGAAGTAAATTAGAAGTAAAGTAGAAGTAAAGTGGAAGTAAAGTGAAGTAGAAGTAAATTAGAAGTAAAGTGGAAGTAAAGTGGAAGTAACGTAGAAGTAAAGTGGAAGTAAAGTGGTAGTAAAGTAGAGGTAAATTAGAAGTAAAGTGAAAGTAATGTGGAAGTAAAGTTGAAGTAAGGTGGAAGTAAAGTAGAAGTAAAGTGGAAGTAAAGTGGAAGTAAAGTGGAAGTTAAGTGGAAGTAAAGTTGAGGTAAATTAGAAGTAAAGTGGAAGTAAAGTGGAAGTAAAGTTGAAGTAAAGTGGAAGTAAAGTAGAAGTAAAGTGGAAGTAAAATGGAAGTAAAGTGGAAGTAAAGTGGAAGTAAAGTAGAGGTAAATTAGAAGTATAGTGGAAGTAAAGTGGAAGTAAAGTTGAAGTAAAGTGGAAGTAAAGTAGAAGTAAAGTGGAAGTAAAGTAGAAGTAAATTAGAAGTAAAGTGGAAGTAAAGTGGAAGTAAAGTTGAAGTAAATTAGAAGTAAAGTAGAAGTAAAATGGAAGTAAAGTGGAAGTAAAGTATAAGTAAAGTGGAAGTAAAGTGGAAATAAAGTAGAAGTAAAGTGGGAATAAAGTAGAAGTAAAGTAGAGGCAAAGTAGAAGTAAAGTAGTAGTAAAGTAGAAGTAAAGTGGAAGTAAAGTAGAAGTAAAGTGGAAGTGGAAGTTAAGTGAAAATAAAGGGAAGTAAAGTGAACATAAAGTAGAAGTAAAGTGAACGTAAAGTAGAAAGTGAATGTAAAGTAGGAGTAAAAGAGAGTATTTAAAATATGGTCTATATCAAATATATTCAATGAGAATATAAATAGTAGGAATTAGTCTCTTTTCTATATCTTGATTGGATTCCCAACGTTGTAGTGTGTCGTTTTGCTGTGGAAGTCCCTAGAGTCT